>CAUYSK010116362.1:0-76106 GCA_963575035.1 Avahi laniger | reverse complement strand
CAGTCCCTGGCACCCCCCATTCTGCTTTCTGTCTCTGAATTTGGCCACTGCAGGTATCTCGTTTAAGTGGAATCATACAATGTTTGTCCTTTTGTGACTGGCTTATTTCACTCAGCTTCGTATACTCAAGGTTCACGCGTGTTGTAGCACATGTCAGAACTTCCTTCCTTTTTAAGGTTGAATGCTGTTCCGTTGCATGTATAGACCACATTTTGTTTATCCATTCGTCGGTTGGGGGATGGGTGCTTTTACCTCTTGACTATTGTGAATGACTCTGCTATGAACATGAGTGTGCATAAAATATTTCTAAGTGAAAATTTCTTTTCCTGTTCTGGAACTTGGTGCTTCCTCTTTCGTTTGGTGCCCGCTATTGATTGAGTGCTCTCCTAGCCTGCGGTTACTGCACGGCCTATAATACCATGTCATCATTTCTTTCACATCCTGGGCTCTTTCTTTCCCTGAACCTCTGTGCCATTGGTGTGCCCATTGATTGCACTTATTAATATCAGTAGATATTAATTAATCAGTGAATGAATGAATCCAGTAAAATTAAATTGAAGGGAAACAAAAAATTGTTATTTCCCATGAAATCATTGGGACCCCAAGCCTGTGTAGATGTGCCCCAGAATCCAAATAGCTGGCCTATGTTCCTACTTAAATTAACTCGATATAGATAGATACAGCTATTCTTTTCTTTATTTTTAGTCGAGATGCACAAACACTACCCTTTCCTCTTTCCCTGGGTTTCTTTCCGTGGTTTGAATACAGTAGGGGCTCACTGTAAATGATTAAATCAGTGAATGAATGGATAAGGGAATGATTTAATGAATGAACCAATTAAGAACATATTCTTTAGTGAGTTGTCTATCTCTAACCCTTTTTCTGTGACAGAAGCCAGGAAGGGAAGGGAGGACGGATGCTGCTAATTCCCTCATTCCACAAATACCTGCAGTTCTGAATGCTGGTGCTCAGCAGGAAACCAAGCAGACCTGGCTCTTGCCCGCAGGGCCTTACCTTGCAGGGAGTGAAGCAGACGTGGACAGAGTGGCTACTCGTGGTTTTCAGTGCTGTGAGGGAAACGGGAACCGTCACAGAGAAGAATAGGACAGGGTAGTTGGGAGTGGGACACGGACGAGGAGGCCGAGTCGGCAGTGAGAGGAGCTGGGGCAGGAGACCAGGGGAGAGATCGTCAGAGACAGGAGTCCCCGTGACCAGTGCAGAGTGTTCACAAGGAGCAAGTGGAAGGCCCATGGGACTGGGACGTGGGGAGGGAAGTGTGAGGGTGAGGCTGGAGCAGTCTCAGGGACTTGGCAGGCCTGATAACGTATTTGGGTTTTTAATTAAGAGCAAGAAGATTCCATTGATGTTTTTAACACGATGTATTGGTTGGGGTTCTCCAGAGAAACAGACCAATAGGATATATGTACATACAGATAGATATATAATGTAGGAGGAGACATATTATGGAATTGGTAAGGGCAAGAGAAGATGAGTGTCCCGGCTCAAGAAGAGAGTCAGAGAATTTATCCCTCCTCTGCCTTGTTGTCCTGTTTGGGCCCAGAGTGGACCGGATGCTGCCCACCCCCAGTGGGCAGAACAGGTCGTCTTTACTCAGTCTGTTGACTCAAATGCTGGTCTCTTACAGAAACATCTTCACAGACACACCCAGAAATAACATTTTACCATTTATCTGGGCATCTCTCAGCCAAGCACATAAAATTAACCATCACGCATAAGAATGGTATGATATGGTTGCATTTTTAAATGATCATTCTGGCTGCTGTGGGGAAAATGTTGAGAGGCATGTCTGAAAGTGGACTTCTCTGAGAGAGGAGGGTGGCCTGGACTAGAGGTGACAGTGGGGCCTGGGGGATAGGGACAGATTGAAGGTTCATTCTGGAGATAGGAGATGGCCTTCCTCATCTCCCGTGTTTAGTCTGCTTGTCCCTGTGTTTATGGTCCCTCTTAAGGTGGTTCCTCAAGGTCTGCAAAATCTTGTGCTCCTATGTCACTCATTGCCATTTTTATGAGTAATTTTTTCATGAACTTAAGAGATATTTCTCTCCCTTTTGTCAGTCTCCTCCCCACACCCAGGCAAAAATAGTTGTGAGTATTAAAGTTAATATTTTAGCAGCTGAAATATGATAATTCTGTCCATCCTGGTTACCTCCCTTTAACTCCTATGACACTCTATTTTGTAGACTATACACACCGGGAGAAGGGAGCAATCGTAGGAGGATCTATGTTTAAATTATAGCACACGATGCTGCCCTAAATCTCCCTTTTTGTTCGTGGAGCGGGGTGAGTTTTGGGTATATCTGGAAATGTGTTCACATATGCTGTGATTTCTTCAACCTATTCTGAATTGGAGAAGAGTAGACTATAATTTGCCCTCAGTGCAATGCAGTTCATCACCTGAGCATTGCAGCACCAATTGCAGCACCAATCAGGGTAGGACAGTTGCAGGATTGACATCGAGGAGACGGGTTGGGGGACGCTGATTGCCAGGGGCATATTGTTTGCCTAGTGATGCCTGGTGGAAACCGTAGGTTCCAACCTAGCCCTTTGACCTTGTCTAAGGGCACATCTAAGACTTACTCTGTAGAATCTTTGGATCCATCATCGTTTTGGCTCTGCTCTTGAAATTATAGAGGGTTAGCCCCAGAATCAATCAAACCAGTCTTCCTGGAGATCTTGAAACCAGTGATGATCCAGCACACCTTCTAACCCAGAGCCACCCACCTGTCCCCCATGGGAAGGGATGAGAAACCAATAGATTTTGGGGATTGATGAGAAAGTGACACCTGTAGGTTGTTTGCCTCAAAATATAATGAGCCCTACCTTCTCTGTGTGTGATTTTCCAAATATAGAATGTGAAATTTCTTAGGAAATCATTATTAAAACAAATTCTTCAGCTATTCTTGAAATTCACAAAAATGAACTTGAAAATGATAAAAAAGACACATTCCACCACATTCCTTTCTATTCGTACAGAGGCAACATTGTCTATTTTAGGGTTCATTTTCCCTAATGTGGGATTTTAGCTTCAGATATAATTCAGGAAGTGCTTCTATGGTAATTGCATTCTTTTGTGATTTTTGTCTTTCTCATCCTGAACTGATTTTTTTTCATGTTATAAACCAAATGCTATTTAATGTTCTTATTAGGGAAGATCAATTAATGTACCCGTGAATTGTAGCCCTATTTATAAATCTATTCCAAGAGAATTACTTGTTTGCTTAAGAATGAAGTTCTACCTCAATTAGTGTATTTTTGTCTATTAGCAAATGAATTCTATTTGAATTTTTATGAGTATGTTTTACTTTGCACCAAAGAGTTGTTATTTTAGAAAATCAAAACATTAGAACTTTTTTAAGCAAACAAAAAATGCATTATCTACTTATAAACAGTGGAAGTAGAACCACAAATAATATATTTCCTAATTGTGTTTTTAAGACATAACAACAATTACCATTAGTAATATTGATATCAGTTTCTAGGACAAATAATATGTATTACTAAACAAAGATGTATTTTTTAAAAAGCTTTCAAAAGAACCACCTGCCAGGTCAAATTGATTAAGTTTCTAAGTCACAAGTTGAATGCAAAATATATTTGTGTGAAATACCTGTTTCATCCTTGAGAAACAATAATAAACTTTGTTGAGAAGGTTGAGCTTTCTCCAGAGTTTACTTGAGATGTCAGAATAAGTAATTGCCTTGCTGCTACAAATTTGGAACTTAACATTTTGTTGGGCCTATTTTTGCTGCCACTCCGTAGATAATAAATTTCATGAAGGATCTTTTCATTGGCAGAAGTTAGTTCCTTTTGTTTTCTCTGCAGAAAATAACTTGCTTTGCACGGTGATAGGCAGGTATCCAAGTACTAATACTTTTCTTTTCAGTCTAGAATCAGGTAATGAAGGCCCATCATTCTCACTGACAGCAGGGATGACAATCTTGCTCGTCCCAAATCTTCTAGTACAGCTCAAGGACAGGAGCAGTGGCAGGAATTTTATCAGCAGGCTTTAGAGTCAGGGGGCAGGAGTGATGTGAATTGGAGTAGATGATTAACTCTTTGAAGACTCCTCTCAGGTTATCATCTCCAGATTGACCAGAATCCTTAATGCTTTTTCTCATTCATCTCTTTAGAATGATACAAACACAGTCCATTTTGTAGATTCATACTTCCTTCTCCTTTTTTTTGATGCAGTTGACCAGATGTTTGTAAACTTTGGTTTGTGGATCAAATCTAGTCTATGGCTGGCAAGTTAAGAATGGGTTTAACGTTTTTAAATGCTTGAAAAAATCGGAAGACTATTTCATGACACATGAAAAGGATATGTCAGCGCCCCTAAGTACAGGCTTATTGGAACACAGCCACCCTGACTCATGTACATATTGTCTGTGGCTTTTTCTCTGCAGCATCTGTAAAGATGAGTAGACATAGCTGAGCAGTTAAAACGGATACTGAATGGCCCACAAAGTCTAGGTGAAGGCAAGTCCAGGCAAGTCTCGAAAAATATGTTGTCTATGACGTGTACAGCGACAGTCTTGTTCTTACCTGTAGTGGTGATTTTTCTGTATTGTGAAAAGGTATTTTGTTCAGGACCCAAATCAAGAAAGTTTTTAGCACATTTATGTTTTGTACAGTCTAATTTCATGAAGGCAACAATCAAAGCAATAGATACGAGAGTCAGTTCAGACAGCAAGTCATCCAGTCTGAAGCTATGAGGTGAGTGCATCAGTTGGATTGATGGTGCGAACTCCTTCTCCAGCCATCCTACTCAGGAGCTCATCTCGAGAGTACAAAAATTCCACATGAATGTTACTAGGCACATTTCAAGAATACTGGTTCCCTTTTTTAAAAAAATTAACATGTTTATTATAAAAATACATAATCAGTTATTTTTTTTAAAATAAAAAAAGGGAACATAGGATTTATTATAAAGGTTAAAAATACCAAATTTCTTTAGTGGTCTCTGTTAACGTTTTAATTTTTTTCCCTCCTCTGTAAAAAATCTTTACTTATTATAAATACTGTATGTACACAAAGCTAACTTGATGGTAAACAACTTCTGGGCTGATTAATTGATAGTTGAAGTAAAATTACCTGAGGGTTTAGAAACTTTAAAAAATTTGCAAATGGTCTCTATTTATGCAGATCAGCAAAATAGGATGCCATTTACTGCATTTATAAGAATTATCTGTTGGCTTTGAAGTAAACATTTTGGTATGCCTGGGAAAGGACCCTCCTTCCCCCACACTGTTGTTCTCTACAGATACCTGCTCGTTCTTTCCAAGCCTCATTTCATTCTTTACATCGCGTGGCTTCCCGCCCTCCCACCTTTAGAATGGGGTTCTTGCTGAACTCCCAAATGTGCATTGCACGACGTGGTTCATGGACATTCTGTTCTATGGAGAGTTAGGAGATGCGGAGCCACCAAGAAGAGGGCGGCAAACCCTGCTTTGCAAATGGACACTTCCTTTTTCCCACGTTTGACATTAGGCTTTAGGACAAGGTCGCAAAACCCCTTTAGTCACTATTAAATGTAAATTATGGGGCCTGAAATGGATGAAGGCTGATAGAATATATTTTAGATAAAGTCCATATAACGTATGCTCTGTGTTTAATGGAATCATTCCACAAGGGTGCTGGAAATCTCAGGCTCGTCCACAGCGTGGCCAGACAGGACTCTTATGCTGTTTACAGTGGTGTTGGTAGCTTCCTGTAAGACCTGGTAGAATACGGGTGAGCAGGGCACAGCTTGGCCTGGTTCAGTCTTGCTTATATATTGCTGGGCCTGAGGCACTGGTTGCTCTGCTCAGCTCCGGGAGAGTTATTGGAGTCACCAAGTCAGAACTCAGCGGGACTCCAGTGGAGTCTATGAGAACCTGCCTGCGGGATTCACCTGTGACTCCGGCCCTGGTCAGAAGATTCTATGGTTCAGTTGCTCAAAGCTCCCGAGACCCCGCCCGCCACCCCTGTCCACGGTGTGGTCTCCAGCTAGTTTCATGTGCCTGCATTTCGTCTCGCCAATGAGACTGTGCGCTCCCCCAGAAACTCACTGTCTTCTGTTTCAACAGCCCCTAAGCACTAGTGGGACTTTGCACACAGTAACTTCTCTGTAAATGTTGACTGCGGAACAGGAAGAGAGAAGCTAGAAGTTCTCAGGAGAATGTTTGCTTTTGCATGTATATGCTGGTGATGTTAATAAGGCCCAGCTAGACCTTGCAGTGAGCAAGTTCTGGGGCAGCAATTTAATTCTCTTGCTATTAGTAAAACAAACAGTGGGTGGGACAGGTGTTAAGCTTAGATGTCTCTGGTGCACCATTTAAACCATACGTCCCACCTGTGGGCTGTCTGCAGCCTGCCCTTTTGTTGCGGTGGGTCTCCTAATTCACTTTTGAATCCCTTTCATCTCATCATTGTTCTCCAAGGCACAGCTCTGCAAACCACACAGAGGCCTTTCAACTTCCCCTGCATTTTGTTTTATTCAGCCAATTGACGAGCACTGTGAGCTAATTGGAGTGGAAATGTAAAATGAAAGCTGTATTATTCAGCTGCCAAGTCTCCTCACTTGGCAGAGAGTGGGTGATGCTGGTAATTGTACCAGAAGTGTAATTGCTCTGGGTTCTGCCTCTGGATTTCACAGCGCACCCTGGGAGGGTCTTCCTCGGAGACACTCGATACCTGCTTCTCTTCAATGGCTTCCTGGCAAACAGGGAGGCTTGAAGCAAATCCAATCAAGCATTCTTGTGTTGTCAGAGAATACAACCACTGTGTATTTTGCTGACTTTGGGGAGTGGATTGCCTGGTCTGAGTACTTAGTCAATATGTCATTCCCATCAGAACTGGCAGTTAATTTCCTCTTGGTTTGGAATGGGGATGGGATCCACATTCCCAGGGGTGAAGATGCTACATTCACATGCCAGTTGTGACCTGTGCCAGGGTGTTCTTGGGAACAGCAGCTGATGCAGAACAGAAGCACATTTTGTAAACTAGTTATGAATGAGGAAAGGTTTGCATGTCTGGAAAGAGTTGAGTAGCTTAATGGAAAAATAAGGAAAGGAAGATGTAGATGATTAGTTTATCATTAAAATTGATCATCTCGGTGGTTTTGGCCCAGCCAGCTTTCTTTCTTTCGTTTTCTACTTTAATTCATGAATCAAATGCCAGTGGTGATCAATACTTCAGGATAGATCATGTTGGCCTATGGGAACATATGGTATAGAGACTTCCATTCCTCTTCTCAGCTTAACCCTTAGCCCCTGGTGGGAAATAATAATCTTTTCCACATAACCTGCCTGGACAGAGCTTCAGAATCCTCCTCAACACAACTATTCCCAGAATAGTTGGAAATTGGAAGAATATTTCTACTGTGGACCCAAGAAATGGAAATAGTAGCGTTACTCTTCTTATTTACCAAGACTAAGGAGGTTGATTTGAGCAGTGTTGTATTCTACAGTGTTGTTACTATATCATTATTATTTTATGTCATACGGCTTTCTGGAAAGCTTCCTCAAACATTTCCAGAAGAGAAACTGTTTTTGTTTCCCTGAAAGTTTAAGACCTTGAGTAAGATATTGAGAGTGAGGTCTCTGAGACAGGGCTGGCTGCCCATGTTGCTCCCTTCCTGCCCTTCCGGAAGCCCTTGCCGCTGTACAGAGACGGGGGATAGTTAGGTAGGAGCAGCCAGAGTCAGTTAAGTCTGTTGATCAGTGAGACTCAAACCTGTTGAAAGCTGTTCTCTCTGGAACCAGTATAATTTTTTACTTGAAAGCACACGATCCTTCAAACCAAGCAGTTCTGGGTTCAAATCCTGGCTTTACCAGTTATATGATAACTGATCAAATACCTTCTTTAATTTTCTGTTTCTTGTTTTGTAAAACAAATGATAATAATGACTTCATAGCATTTCTGTGAGAATTCAGTGTTCTATGTAGATATACATAAATATATGCATATACACCTAAAATATACATACATGTAATATATGTATGTAATAATCTTGCACAGTAGACAGTAGTTATGAGGATGTGTATGGGCATATAACTTCTGTAATGACATTTTAAAATGGGACTTGGGAAGTTTTGTGTTTGATTTTTTAAAAATCATTATTTTCATGGGTATCATATTTTGAAAAGTAACCATTTGAACTTGCTTGCGCGTTAGGAGAAGCTGTACACTGAAGAGTAGGGTCATGAAATACCCAGCACACGAAGAACTGCGTCACACGCTCCATGCGGGCACACATCAACAGTCCCTCTGAGAACGGTCACGCAGACGTCGTCTGCAGTGTGGGACAGGTCTGAGGATAGATTGCTGGGGCCTCTGCCCTGCCCTGTGAGTGCTGAGCTAAGGGACCTCAAAGTTGCTATTTAATTTATCCTCTGGATATTCCTGTAAGATTGGCTGTATCTTTATTCTTTTTATGAAAAGGCAAACTGAGGCTCAGTCAAAATAATTATCTTGCCTAAGGTTCTAGAACTATTAAGTCAGAGAGCCACATTCAAATCTAGCGTTATTTGACTCTGTCTCTAGATAGTCGATGGTGTGGCCTCATCTCTGAATCTCGTGGAGGAAAATCAGGGAACGACTTACCTGCTACGCCCAGTTTGATGAAGGCAGAGCCTGGGCTGGAATCAGGCACTGACTCCCAGTCTGGTGCTTTTTTCCTGTACTGTGTTCCCTCTGCAATTGTTTCCTTTTGCCTTGTTCCCTAATTGTTTCAAAGGTCTTGCTTCTTCAACTGTTTCAGCTCAAGAACAAATATAAGGGCTTGGGTTGTCATCCTCTGTGTCTGGGTTAGATTGTATTTGTCGGAATCTTCCACATTGCTCGGAACATGATGGATCCTTAGGAAATTCTTGGTGCCTTGAATTCTTGAAGATTTGGTCCTTAAAGTCCTATTTTGAATGAGACAGAGGCATAAATACATACACATACACATAGATACTATTGGGGATTACTATTTAAGAAATTCAGTTCATACTTTATAATACTTAATAGTAATGGCTGTCAGTGTTTTGGGATCCACTGCTTTGTTTTTATCTAGTCTAAGAATCTTTATCTTTTAACATGTTAATTTGCGATAATTACTGATTAGTTTTATATCTACTATCTTACTATTTGTTGTCTGTTTGTCACTCTTATTCTCTATATTTTTTTCCTTCCTTTCTTTTCTTTTTTGGTTAATCCATTTTTTTTTTTTTTTTTTTTTTTTTGAGACAGAGTCTCACTCTCTTGCCCAGGCCAGAGTGCCATGGCGTCAACCTAGCTCACAGCAACCTCCAACTCCTGGGCTCGAGCGATCCTCCTGCCTCAGCCTCCTGAGTAGCTGGGACTACAGGCATGCACCACCATGCCCGGCTAATTTTTATATATATATATTTTTAGTTGTTTGGCTAATTTCTTTCTATTTTTAGTAGCGATGGGGTCTCATTTTTGCTCAGGCTGGTCTCGAACTCCTGAGCTCAAACAATCCGCCCGCCTCGGCCTCCCAGAGTGCTAGGATTATAGGCGTGAGCCATTGCGCCCGGCCTATTATTTTTTAATATTTCAGTTCTCCGTCCTTAGCCTGTTAATTACACACATTTTTACTATTCCTTAGTGGTTATCCTAGATATTACAATATGTCTTAATCATTTTATTTACCTCTTCTTAGCCAGTGCTGGGACCTTAGAACTCTAATTTCATTCATCCCTCTCCTGTCTTACATGTTGTTGTCATGTATTTTATATTTACATATATTTTAAATCCCCACCAGATGTTATTTTTGTTTTATATAGTTATTATTAATTTAGATCCCAGCCATATATTTACCCTTTCTGTCATTCTAAATTCCTTCCTACCTTACTGTATTTTCCTCTAGAATCATTTTCTTTTTGCTGGAAGAACGTCCTTTAGTATTTTTTGTGTCTGCAGGTGACAAATTCTCCCCAGTTTTATTAATTTAAAACATCTTTATTTTACTTTCGTTTTTGAAGACTATTTCCGCTGGGCATAGAATTCTCGGTTGGTGATTGTTTTTGTTTAGTACTTTAAAAATCTATCTTCTAACTTTCCTTATTTTTGTGTGTGTGGAGAAGTTATCGTCAGTTTTAGCATTCTTCTTAGGAGATAATTCCCTACTCTGTGGCATTTAGAACTTTTCTCTTTGCAGTTCATTTATAGCAGTCTTCTTCTGATGTGCTTAGGTGATGGTTTCTTACATTTATTCTGCTTAATATTCATAGCACTTTTTGAATCCACGTTTTGATGTTTTCTTCAGTTTTAGAAAATTCTTGGCCATATATTTTCAGATTTTTTTTCTGCCCATATTCTTGTCTGTAGAACTCCATTGCCCTACCTACTAACTTAAACCTCGTAATATGATCCGTGCTCCCTAATTGTCTTTTCTGTATTTTCTGTCCTTTTTGTTCCTTCTACTTCAGTTTGGCTGTTTTCTATTTACTTTTATTCTTGTTTACCAGTATTCTCTTTACCTGTAGCCAGTCTGCCATTAACCAAAATTAATTTCATTGGTTTGAATTTTTCTGTTCTAGCATTTCCATTTAATTATGTTTGTAGGTACTGGTTATCTGATGAAATACTAATAGTTATTTAAACTTTTCCAAGATATGTATCTATTGTCTTCCATTATGTTCATGAAGGCATCGACAAAATAGAATACAGTCTTTCCTTGAGTTACATGGGAGTTAAATTTCTGGGTAATTCAGGGAATATTATTACCACGCCATAAGTACTTTGTGTTTATATGTAAAACAGAGTTAGGACATATAGTCAGGTAATTATAAACGTATTTTTCACTGGCATGAATGTTTGGTGGGACATTGGAGAGCCATGTGGGAGTGTGGTGCGGGATTGTCTTACGCATTACGTGGCATCTAGAATTTGTGATCCTTGTTCATTAAACGCCAGTAGCACCCCAAACCCTTGGTCTTCAACAAAACAAATTTTCAAATGTCTTTTGGGCTGGCACAGCCTCTGTTTGGGAGCCCTAGTTCACATTACAGAGTGAGGCGACGTCACTGGCGATGAAGCCTTGGGCTCAGGAGCTCTGCCGGACCTGAAACAGACTGGGCAGGACGTGGTTTTACCTGGTCGAAGGTGAGTGTCAGTGCACTCACTGGATGGCCGGTGTAAGGAGGAGTGTTGCCAAGGGGCTGGCTAGAGGAAAAGTGAGGGATTAAGTACACACAGCAGAGCCTCAGATGAAATGACGCAGCTGTGACATGCTGGGTCACAATAGCATCGGCCCGGCATTCAGTCAGACATAGACGAGCTCTTTTAGAGCAAAGGTCCTGACCAAACACAAGTCTAGAAGGCAAGATCTCAAACCTTGCGGACTGAAAATGGCTACTGCAGCTGCGGGGCTTTTAAAGGACAGCACGTTGGATGAGATGCTGCTGTCCGTGTATTGACTTTTCAGCAATTATATCACAAAATAGCCAGCAATTCTCTAAATTTGGGAATATTCATCCATTCATCTGTCCGTCCATCCATCCACGAACTCATTCAAAACCGTTACGTGCCTGCTGTGTTTTAATGACTATGGGAATACAAAGCTACCGATATGTAAAGAAATTTTCCCTGCTCTTGGGAAGGGAGAGAGACAAGTAAAAAACTAATTATAAAATGAACAATAATGATCTAGTGAAAAAGACAAGAAAATAATTTTAATATGAGAGATAATGGTATAGCTATAATTTAATTTCATGCACAAACATTTCGGATGTTTAATTTTTTTCTTCTCCATTTGCCTTAGGAATATGAAATGAAGTCTTTGGGAACTGAATTAATAGAGAAAAAAGTAATTATAAGTTTAAGCTACAGTAAAGTCTCCCTAATATCTGGATTACCTAAAGTGAAAATATGAGGCAGTATTCTTATTTATAATGGAACTTTTTCTGTGGTTAACATCTCTTGGAATCTATGAGGGTTATCTTGCCATTCAGGTGCTCTTAGCTCAGGCTCTCACCGCAACAGGATTGTGCTAGAACAAATGGAAAGATGCATGTAAAAAACAGAAGAGTTAACGGAACTAAGCCTGTCTTCCAGTTGCTTCAGAATTTGGAATGAGGATCACATTCTCTGAGTATTTTATTTTATTCTATATTTTGAAGATATCCCAGCTTTTTTCTTTTGCTGTACTACCCTCAGAGTATAGTTTCCACAGCACTCAATAATGGGATGGTGTGCAAACATTAAAGCTATGGAAAAGTTAACTTCTTATTTAGGAAGCTGGAGATTTCAGAAGGGATTTTCTACAGCTCTAAAAGCTACATCTACGCCTTCTGTTGTAGAAAATACCATGGTCAACAGGTGAAGATTGTGGCAGGTGACGAGCTCATAGCTAACATTTATTGCGTGCTGGCTGTGGATGAGTCACCGTGCGAATGCGTTAGCTTATTTCATCATTACTGGCTCCTGATTGGGTCCAATCTTACCCTTAGCTTATGTATTAGGAAATGAAGACTCAGAAAAACTAAGAGATTTGACCAAAGTCCCCAGACTAGGAAGTAAATGAGTTAGTACTTGGACTCAGGTTTCCCCATTCCACCATGTCGGCATTGCTGCTGGAGTCACTGTGGTTATATAACCTGTGCTCGTCGTCCAAGCCTGTGGGTGTGGTGGGAAAGACGTACGCTTTAAAAACCAAATGGACACTGGTTCAGCTATAGGAGCCATCGGCTGCAAGCTCTGTGAAGATTACCAAACCTCTCTGAACCTTGGTTTTATCATCTGTGAAATGGAGATGATGACAAAATCTATCTCAAAAGATTTTAGGAAGAAATAAAGATGTGAAAGTGACAAAGAATCTGGAAACAAAAAGCTGCCCTCTTTCTCCTTGTTTTGTTGTTTTTTGTTTGTTTTTTTCTGTGCAAAAGAAAACTGGAAGGAATAAGTCTGGCTTTGTGAAAGCAGGAGGAGCTTTGAGACATGAGGCAGGGGATGTTTACTCAGTCAGGGAAGCAAAAAAGGCCTTCCCGGGGAAGTGGTATTTACAGGGAGGCCTGGAGGGTGTGTGGAAGCTGGACTGAGAGAGGGGGCCACGTGGGCAGGTTAGTGACTGAACCTCACGGCCGCTCATCTGTGAACATAGGCGGCTCTGCCCTAGCGTTCCCACCTCATCGGTCGGTAGATGTCGGAGAGCAGACAGAAGTAAGAGGAACAATTTGAAATGGGAAGACTGCTAGGCAACATGAGACGTTGTTATTGACATAGGACAACAGCATGGCCTAGGGACAAAAGGAAACGCTTGGATCCCGGGTCTGCCAGTCACTAGCTGAGCTCTGGGCAAGTCACTTAGCCTCTTCACACCCCTGTCCCTCTGTTACAGAATCAGGGCCGTGATGTGCCCAGGGTGCCGTGAGTGTGGTCCTGGTTGTGCCTAGGGCTGGGAAGTGTCGCAGCTGGTTCCCTTCCCTCTTCTGCCTCCACCCTCGGCATCGCGCTATTCTGAGACATCTGTGCAGGAACGGGATGTTAACTCGCCACACTGTTCGCGGTCTCTTGAACAAAGACATTCTCAGTTATGTGTAGCAGTAAACTTTCGTCTGTGATTCATGCTGCTCTTCCTGTATCCAAATGGGTATTCTTATCAGGTTTATCAATTTGAGACAGCTGGAGGAGGAGATCAGGCACAGCTTATCATGCCAGGATGCCCACATGGGAAGCCATTTAGGTTTTTTTTTTGAGACAGAGTCTCACTGTGCTGCCCGGGCTAGAGTGCCGTGGCATCATCTTAGCTCACAGCAACCTCCAACTCCTGGGCTCAAGCGATCCTCCGGCCTCAGCCTCCCGAGTAGCTGGGACTACAGGCATGCGCCACCATGCCCAGCTAGTTTTTTCTATATATTTTTAGTTGTCCAATTAATTTCTTTCTATTTTTAGTAGAGACGGGGTCTCGCTCTTGCTCAGGCTGGTTTCGAACTCCTGAGCTCAAACAATCCATCCGCCTTGGCCTCCCAGAGAGCTAGGATTATAGGCGTGAGCCACCGCGCCCGGCCAGGAGAAACTATTTTAAGAGCATAACTTGCTAAGGTTTTGTCAGAGTCTAACCCACCTTGGGGAGGGGAAATACCCAACTCCAGCCCCCTCTAACCATCTCGTCTTACCTAAGAGGGGAGAGTTTGGGGGTTGTTGGGAATGGGACCAAGAAGTACTGGTGAAATTCACAGTCCAGGCACACAGGCTCACAGAAAGACTGAGCCCTGCTCGCAGGACTATAGAACGCTTCCCTCTCCCCACACCTGACCCCTGCACCACCGAAGGCCTATTTGCTGCAATTCTTTTCACCCAGTACATCATGTCCTCCTTTCGACAAAAAATTACAAGGCATAGTAAAAGGAAAGAAAACATAGATTGAAAAGACTGAATAAGTATGAGAAACTGAATCAGGCAGCAAGAATATTTGGAATTATTAGGAGATCAGAAATTTTTAAAACTGTGACTAATATGCCAAGGGCTAAAGATCAAAAAGACTATAACAGAAATGAAGAATGCTTTTCATGGGCTCATTAGTAGACTGGACACAGCCAGGGAAATACTCTTTGAGCTTGAGAATATGACAAAAGAAACTTCAAAAACCGAAAAGCAAAAGTAAAAGACAAGACAGAATATCTAAGAATTACGGGACAACTGCAGAGGAGTCACAGACACATAATGGATATACTAGAAGGAGAAGGAGGAAAGGAACAGTTGCAATATCTGAAGCAACAATCACTGACTTTCCCCCAAATTAATATCAGACATCCTACTACAGACCCAGGAAGCTCAGGGAACACCAAACACAATAAATGCATCCCCCCGAAAAAGCTATACCTAGACACATTATTTTCAAACCCCAGAAAATCAAAGATAAAGAAAAAATTTTAAAGGAGTAGAAGGGCCAGGGTTGATGGACTCTCCGAGCACTGATTTCTCTCTTACAACTCTTTTCATTTTCTATTGTGTAGTTCCCAGTCTTCAGGGAAATTTTCCTAAAATGTCACTTCTTGATGTTGTATTTGGCAGACTTAAGGGAGAGGAAAATCAGGATTTTTTAGGAAGAAAGAATAGGATAATAAAAATTGCATAAGGAACTAACAGTATGTGCCTTAGAAACCGAACTGCAGGAATAACCAAGGGGCGGGTGGGGGGACAGTGTGTCTCCTGATACTGTCTATAAATATAGTCTTGAACTCCAAGTTTTGACAGTCTCCATTGAATTTTTCAAAATTATGGTCATAATAAGCCAAGCTCCCAAATGGATATGTCATCAGCTATGTAAAATCAGGGACATATTTCAGAAAGAGAATTAAGTATGGCAATTTGTTATACTCACATTGATAAAACAATGCAACTAATAGAAAATATACTCCTCTTTTTGTTTCATAATTGTGCAAATGAATAATAAATGAGCATTAAAGTATATTCATAGCCATTTTAAATTTATTATAAATTTTAAATTTTGTTACTTTTTTTTTTTTTTTGAAACAGGGTCTCACTCTGTTGCCCAGGCTAGAGTGCAGTGGCATCATCATAGCTCACTGCAACCTCAAAGTTCTGGGCTCAAGCTATACTCCTGCTTTCTATTTTTCTGTAGAGATAGATCTCACTATGTTGCTCAGGCTGGTCTCGAACTACTGGCCTCAAGCGATCCTCCTGCCTTGGCCTCCCAACGTGTTAGGATTACAGGCATGAACCATCCTGCACAGCCTTATTACGTATTTTGAAATTTTTTAAAACTAAAACATCTTATATATCTATATCAGGTTTTGGGGGGACTCTAAAAAAAAAATCACTGAAAGTTTCACATTTCTAAAATATGATTCACTGAAACTGATTTGAAATTTTTAAAAAATCATCAGCTAGTAGACTTCAGAAACGTATAATAAACTATATTGGCTTAATTAACTCTTTAATGAATAGAAATTGGGGAAATTAAAATTTTAAGTCAGCTCAGTTTAGTTACATATAGTTACATTTCAAAAGCTAATTGGTGCTTTCAACTCTTTCCTCTTTCTTAGTTCTGTCATATAAATACATGTTGTCAAAAGAAGTAAGGTCTTGGAGTCAAAATTATGAGATGAATACGGATTTCTCAGACTATGAACTCAAATGTGCAAATAGTGTCAATTAAATTTTCTATAATTGTGCTTCCTATCTTGAACCTCCATCCTACCTGATGGCAGCTGCTTACTCCTTGTAAATTCAGAGTGAAAAAATAATTCAGAGTTTTCTCAGTCAATTGACACTTTTTCTGAGTCAACTTATGTTTCCCTTCCAGCCCCGTCTGGAGGAGAGTCACACGGTGGCTCTTACATACTCATGTCAGCTCCTCTGACTGTCTGTCCTTGGCCCTGGATGGTCTCTAGCTATTGGAATCTCCCATTTTTCAGCCAGTCTCCATTCACAGACTGCAGGCACATTTGCTGCTGCATTATTCTCTTAACAAATGCAGCGCTACTTCTGGCCTTTAGATCTTAGCTACCACTTAGTCTCTCTTTGGAACATGAGAAATATTCAGATGCTCTCCCAAAACCCCCTATGGATCAAGGGAAATGCAATGGGCTGTCTTCATCCTTCTCTGACCAGTCACATGGAGGTTAAGCCCCGTGACTCAGGTTAAGGCTGTTAGAGTGACCCCCTAAGATGTCTGGGTAATTGATTCTCGATCTGATTCCTTAACACAGCAGGCTGCATTAGGGCGGGGAGGCTGAGAGTGACGGCAGAGAAGTACACACTGTGTACTGTTCTCCAGTAACCATAATGTGCACCGTATACTCGCGAGATTCTAGTGGCACAGGTTCAGATGAATGGTTAATTTTCTTGTACCTAGAAAAACACTGAGCCCTTCTTAAATATTCACTAACATCTAAGTTCCCTCTTGCTCAGGACTTACTCCATAGTTTCCTCTTTGTGGAATCTGAGGGCAGAGGGGAGAAAATGCTCTGACAGTATCATGCACTTCTCTCACATAGATTTTTATGGAAAAAAAACTCTTGGCCATAAATCCTCCAGGTTAATGGATTTTGAGACCAAAAAGGAAAGGCATTGAGACTCAAAAATTATCTGTCAAACTTTTGTCTCTGCCATGAATTTCAAAAATTATTAGATGATTTAAGGATTTATTAGATCATTTATAATACTCTGGAATTTAAAAGAATATAATTTATATAATTTTTCATATTTTGATTTTTAAACATTTTAATCCAACTGATTTAGTTATGAGATAAATTCTTAGCTTAATACCTAGCAATGATATAGATAATTTTCTCTGAATTGTCCATATTTCAACTTAAATATGTAATTTTGCTCATTTGATAGGACAAAGTTTACTGTGGCAGTGAGGGGAAACTTCCCCTTTGCCCCAGAAGATTCCCTGAAAGATCGACTCACAATAAGGCAGGTTAATAAGAGAAAGTGATTTATTCACCCTGCACATGGGGAGAATCATAGAGTGATTACCCAATTTCCCAGTGGGCTCCAGAAGTTTATATACCCTCATTTAAGAGGAGAGGGGGAGATGAGGAATATAGACAATTATGTTGAGGGTCAATAAATGGTTATTAGGGAGGATGAATAGACACTTGGACAAATGAATGAATGGGGAGAAACAGACTGACTTACAAATGATTCTCTTCGGAAACTAAACTAACCTGTGGAACATGTTATCTTAAAATGGTTTGAATCAGGTCTTGGTTGCATTCTTGATCTTCTTTCCTGTAATATATTAAGATAACGGGGAGGGGAGGAAACTCAGTTTTTCTGGTTTTTTTTTTTTTTTTTTTTGAAGAAAGAGGGAAAGCCCCTTCCAAGACCTGTTGATCTCTAAGCGCCTTTAATTCAAAATACTCTTTATATTAGGGAGTCATATTTTAGGGTGAAATTTCCTGAGCTCCTTCAGTGCTCTTGTTAAAATTTTTTTAAAGTCAGTTTTTTTAACCTTTTTCAGCATAAGCTCTTTGCCAATATTTGGAAGAAATCTTTTTTTTCATGCTAATGGAGTTTTAACTATAGAAATCAGTTTTATAACACAGCTTGAAAAATGCTCTCTTGAATCCAAAGTTTAGAAAATGTTATTATAATTTTCAGGTTCTCACAGAATTAAACATGCACTCTCACTGGGTAATGAATTATTTCTAGCATTTTTGGATCGCCTATGCTTCTACTTCTTTAAAAGATTGGTTTCATTTTATTTCAGCCAAACTAACCTACATAGGAAAGAATTGAGCCCTGTTTTTCCTACTGCATAAGACTAGGAGTTGAGATTACTGTCCCATAATGTAAAAATAACTTTCCTAGTCAGTTTCTGAGATGTTGATCTCAAAGTGCTCTTTACACAAATACAATATGCTCTTCCTTGCAATGGACAAAAGCATGCAATACTTATATATGTCATCACAGAGATTAAATGAAAATGGGCTATAGTTTTTAGGTGAAAATCATTGCTGATAGGAGTACTATATGGTATAGTAACTTTAGGAAATAATTCAGCAACACCTAGGAAAATTGAAAATAAATTTATCTTAAGACTCAGCTAATCCTTTCTAGGTAAATATCTCAGAGAGACTTAAATATGTGCACAGAGGACTCTACAAAAATGACATTGCAGCATTATTTCAGTAGTGAAAATCTGATACATTCTGATTGACTTTCGATAGAGGAATGAATAAATAAAATATCGATGCCATAAAGCAGCTAAAAGTGAACTTGATCTCTACTTATCAACATTAGTAGATCTCAAAAACACAATGTTGAGTAGAAAAGGTAAGCTGCTGTTTCAGATTAATACATAAAGTGTGATGCAAATTACATGCCTTTAAAAAGCCACAGGAATCAAATCAATTTGCTGCTGGCACAAAGACAGACATATAGACCAATGGACTAGATGAGAGATCCCAGAAACAAAACCCCCATATATGGTTAAATGACTTTTGATAAAGATGTCAAGATCATTCGATGGGGAAAGGACAGTCTCTTCAACAAATGGTGCTGAGAAAACTGGATATCTATACTCAAAAAATTAAAATTGGACTCTTACCTAAAAACATATACAAAAATTAATTCAAAATAGATCAAAGGCCTAAAATGATGAAAGTCTTATAAGAAAATATAGGGCAAAATCTTCATCACATTGGATTTGTCAATGTTCTCTTGGGTATGACACCCAAAAGAATTGAAAGTATGGTCTTTAAGAGATATTGGTACACCCGCATTCATAGCAGCATTACTCACAATAACTGAAATGTGGAAGCCCCCCAACGGTCCACTGACAGATGAATGGATAAGCAAAATGTGGTATATACATACAATGAGCATTATTCAGCCTTAAAAAGGAAAGAAATTCTGACATATGTTACAACATGAATGAAACTTAAAGACATTATATCAAGTGAAATAAGCCAATCACAAAAAGATAAATATTGTATGATTCCTGTTTATATGAAGTGCTCAGAGTAGTCAAAATCATAGAGGCAGAAAGCAGAACGGTGGTTGCCAGCGCCTGGAGGAAGTAGGCAATGGGGAGTTATTGTTTAATTGGATAGAGTTTCAGTCTTACAAGATGAAAAGAGTTTTGTGTATGGGTGGTGGTAATGGTGGCACAACATTATGAATGTATTTAATGCCGCTGAACTGTACACTTAAAAATGGTTAAGATGGTAAATTTTGTTATGTGTCTTTTAACACAATAAAAAATTAGAAAAAAAACACAGAAATAGCAATAACATGTTATTTGTGTGTATATATACATATAGGTATAAATATTAAAAATCGATACACATCAAATTCTTCCTCTGCAATGTAAAATATTCTTTGTCAAGAATTTTTTTTTTATTGACGTATTTCAAGCACCTAGAAATCTGCCTGACACATAGTAGGAGCTCACGAAATATTTGTTGAAAAAATGCATTCTTGACAGTGACTGGCTGGGATAGTCTGAGAGGGAAATGAAACCAGAGAGAGAGAAAGAGCAAGAGTGTGAGCAAGAAAGAGAGAGAAAGAGACTTGAAGGAAATATTAAATAAGCTAAGCTTCAGTTGTTAATTAGTGCATGATGTCTTTTACAACTATCTTTATATTTTTCTGTATTGTTTAGCTTTAAAAAAATTGCAATCTCACAAACTGCAACTCAATTTTTAGAAGACATGTACCTTAAAAGTTAACAAGGAATTTTAAAGGAAATTCAGTGGAAACACCTTCACTTAATTCTAAACTCTCGCTCTCTGCAATTATGTTCTAGCTGTTTCACGTGTACTCATTTTGTTTTCTCCTTTATGCTATGAATAACCCAGGTAAAAACTGTCTAGCTTTAATTTCTGTGACATTTCTCCTAATCGCCTGACTCAGAAGTCAGAATATTTGGCTTCTAGCCTCAGTCCCACATTTAACCAGCTGTGTCACATTTAAGCTGCTCAATCAATAGGGAACTTTACTTCCTCATTTGAAAATTAGAGATATTGCAAAAGATGATCCTTAGAGTTCCTCCTGTATTTAAGATTTGAGGACTTTATAATCTACATTTCCTTTCAGCTCTAAAATTTGATTTTCCATGAAATTTCTATTACATTTGTTTTGTACCTTCACTATAGTATCAAGAACATTCTCTCCCCCGCAATGACTATAATGTTCGTGGGAGGACACAACAAAAGCCTGCTATTTTAAGATGAATAACTTCTAGAATGCCCATTATGGTTTTTAAAAGAATTAAATCTAATGTCAGTTTTGTGTTTTCATAAATGGTACATTAATTTAAGCCACAAAATGATGAGAGAAGAGGCTGTTCATTGGTTTGCTTGCACGAGTCAATGGTGACATACATATTGTTCTGTCCCTAACGTTGCAACATACTGATGTGAACGTGTACATCACCTAGCTCTTCGCCCATGCCTTTGAGCAATCACAGATCAAATGGCATGTAATCCATGCATCTTTCTCCCTCTCTCCAACATGACTCTTTTAAAGCCAGTGCAAGGTAGACCTGTGTCTGTGTGACTTTTAAGTTCTCTTTCAACATCACTGCTTGAAAATCCAGTTACTATGGTGATATGTACCACTGCAAATAATCTCCTTTTCAACAACTGAAGTTATACCCTATTCAGTAAAAGTAGTATCTATGGCTTAATGGTTCGGCAAAAGGCTGACAGATCTATGGACTTATTTCCAACTGAGAGGTTTTTAATCAGTAGCTTGAGCTCCTGGAATCTAAGAAGACTAAACAGGTTCTATCTAAATGTAGCAAGTTCAATCTTAAAGGACTCTTTCTGGGCAGTTCAAATACTGTGTTAATTGGAATATGCCGAATCAGCATACCATGATTTGACTCTTTCTAAGGCAATGGAAATGGAAATAAACAGACTATGTCTTGGATCTTTCCAAAGGAAAGAAAACGGACACCCAGGAAGTAGCCCCTCCACCCCCAGCGTGATTCTCCTGAGAGGAGCCCCCACTCAGTCCAGCCCCAACTCAGCCAGGTGCTCACTCACTGGACTCCCACCAGCACCTCGAAGCTGTGGTTCTGGCTCTTACCCTCTCAGGTGGGGCGGTGGCAGGAGGGCAGGTTTTCTATCATTGCTGAGAATCGATCCTCTTGGCATTTGGAGTGGCATCTCTGAATTCATTTTCCTCAAATAAATATTACTCTACACGAGAATTGGATTCAGTAACAGCATGTGTCATAAGCTATACAGGGTTGTGATTGACTTGCCACATTAATATCCTCTATGTCCTGTTTACATGACAAACTACATCCTCAGTTCTGAACAACTGACTTAAAATAGAATTTTTGAAAAATAAATTGTTACATTAGATGACTTTGAAAACTGCTAAAATATGAATACCTCAAGGGACTGCCTTCTTCTTCATACACATTCAGCAATTAGCATAGGTTTTTGGATCATTATGACAGACACATGATGCTTAGTCGTGTTTTGGGGTGAATAAGTGGACAAGACACAAATAAATTTAATTCAAAAGTCTTCTGATATGGGAAACATTTTCAAATAAGTTATAATACTATCAGGAGAGATTTTTCCAAAGCCTAGGTAAAATTACCAAACGTTCCCATGAAGGTACTAACAGATAAGGAAAGCAAGGAAGCTAAGTGTTAATAAAGTGAACCAGTAAAAATTATGATTACAATCACAGACTCCAAATTAACAGGGTCACAGTCTATAAATAAGAACATCTGATGACATAAGCATTAACATCTTAAATTAATATCTGCTCTGGGGTAACCAGGCAGTTTGAGGCAAAGTGCAGGCTGCTGGCAATTCTCTAGTGTGCACTGTTGGTGATAAGGCCTGAATCAGCAAATATTTTTATCATTAGATTGTACTTCTACCTTGGAGACTATGGTTTTAATTATGATCCCTATTTATAATTACTAATCAAAACATTATGGACCAAATAATTAGCTCTTAATAATATGATGCTATTTTTTTCACTCTGATAAAAGATTTAGTTCTTTCGGGTGGAGGGTATGTGTGTGTGAGTGCTTTCGTTGGCTATTCAGTCTCAGAAAGCCATGAGTCCTTGTGTATGTGTAAACCTTTCGTTGTTTGGAAAGTTGTAAATAACTTCAGATCAACTGCTGAGAAACTTGTTACCTAAACTCGGTGGCCATTTCCCCAGCTCATTTAGAGATAATTAGTTCCTTCAAATCTAACTGTAAAAAAAAAAAAAAAATCTTTTTGAACACCAAACTCATGAATTGTATGGTTTCTCATCAAATCATTTTGCAAAACATATTAAAAATAGATGTCTAAAGCATCCAGTTGATTTGATTTTTCTCTTTCCTTAGTTCCCCAAGGAGCCCAGAGTCCTAATTTTCTTCTTTTTTCTCTTTGCTGCTTCTTGCTGTAGTCTCTTTTCCTGTAGTTTCATAAATATAAGTGCTGTTCAATGTACTGTCCTAGAGCTCAGTTCTTCACATTTTTTTCCCCTCTGTGATCTCAACAATTCCCTACGTCTTCAACTATAGCACCATGGACATGACTCCCTAAATCTGTGTCTCTGACCCTACATTCTCTTCTAAGCACCAGACCTGCCAGCTAGAAATCTTTATTAAAATAATATACCTAAGCAATATGTACCAGTTTCTCCCTTCTTTCCCACAAATAATCTCTTCTTGACATCTTTTTACATTATAAACACCTCTTTTAGGTACTACAGCTCCAAATCTCAGAGTCATTTTTCATTCTTTCCCCTCCTTGTCTCCCACATCAAATTAGTTCCACCCTGAAGGTCATGTCTGCAGTTCCTTATTTCTTTCTTCCTGGTCTTTCCTAGCCCAGCTGTCTTAATTTAAATTCTCATGCCTTTCCCTGCACACTATTTCTATAGTAATTTAACTGATCACCAAATTCTTTACTCCAATTAACCAAGCTAGCATCTCCCGAAGTGACTCAGGTATATTATATTTAACATCATATGAAAGGTCGAATTACTACGTTTTCCACCTATTGTAAATGTGTGTGTGTGTGTGTGTGTGTATACATCTCTGTAACATTTGACTATTTAAAGTTTTCATGTTATTTGCTCTAATAACAGGAACTCTCATATACTTATTGCTGATGGGAATGTAAAATGGTACAACCACTTTGGAAAACTACTTGATGGTTTCTTATAAAGTTAGATGTATACCTACCCTGTGTCCCAGCAATTCTATTTCTGGGTATTTATCCAAGAGAAATTATTTAAATCATTTTGATAGTCACCCTAAAGCATTAAATTAACCAGTCTTTAAACCATTGGTTTTAAAAACATATAACAATAATGCACGAATGTATTTTTGTGATGTTTCACAGCTTTTTAAATCAAGAATTTTAAAGTTCTTGGAAAACAAAAGACCTCAGAAAATGGTATGTTTGGGGAAAACAGATCACATATCCCTAATTACGTTAAAGAAACACACAGGACTGTAATGTTAACTTCATTATTTCTCCCAAAGAAATTGAACTTGTCTTCAGTTTTATCCGCAGACTTGATATGTTTAAGTTTACTCACTGTCTCATTGATATGGCCAATTCCATGTACAGCAGACAAAACTAATGAATACAGGAAAGAGGTGACAGTTGGGAAGTAGCAAACTGGCCTTTTTAGTCATTAAACCTGTATAGGCTTTGTCAAGCTTTTCTCTCTGAATACCTCAGAGCCCTTTACAAATGCCGTCTATTAAATCTGTTCAATATCCATGAAAGGCAAGAAGAATAACTGCATCATCATCTCCTTTTCAAGGTTAAAGAAAAATACACTTGACAGATAAAAAGGAGAACATTTGTCTACTGAACACGCTAAAGAGTGGAGAACGGCACAAATCCTATTCCAAGACTATGGTCTTTGCACATCAGATGTCAAACAGTGACTTCAATTTGGTGACTTTAATTAGGCCCATCACATGGGAGAAGGGGAAAGGAGCAAGTTAACCATTTACACAACTTTGCATTTTTTCAATTATCTTATATATCATATCTTTCTTTCTATCTCCAAATATGTAGCACATAGTAGATGCTCTATATTTGTTTTGCATTTTAACAGTTTTATTGAGGTGTACTTTACACAGCATAAAATTCACCCATTTAAAATATACAGAATGATTTTTAGTAAATTTATACAGTGACAACTACTATAACAATCCAGATTTAGAGCATTTCTATCATCCCAAAAACTTCCATCATGTCCTTTTGTAGTCAATTCCCATTCCCTCCCTTTCTGTCCTCATAGTTTTTCATTTTCTAGAAATTGTATATAAATTGAATGATGTTATATGCAGTATTTTGTGTCTTTTTTTCACTTAGTATGTTTTTTAGATTCATCCCTGCTTTTACATGTATCAGTAGTTGTTTTTCATTTTTATTATTGAATAATATATTTTTGTATGCATATACCACATTTGGTTTATTTTTTCACCAGTTGATGGATTGTATTCATTTTTTATCTATTATGAATGCAGTTTCTTTGAACATTTGCATTATAAGTCAATGGGACATACATTTTTATTTCTCTGGAATATATTCCCAAAAATGAAATTACTGGATCAAGTGGTAACTATATGTTTAACACTTTATGAAATGCCAAATGGTTTTCCAAAACAACTGTACTATTTTATGTTCCCATAAGTAATATAAAAGGCTTCCAGTTTCTATACATTTTCTCCAGCACTTAGTCTTTTTAATTTTTTTCATTGTAGTAATTTTAGTGTGTGTGGTGATATCTCACTATGAATGTGTTTTATTAATAACTTTATAGAGATATTGAGATATAACATTGTATGGACATATAGTCTCATTTCTCATGAGTAAATACCTAAGTGTGGAATGGTTGTGCCATATGACAGGTGCTTGTTTAAAACTTTAAGAAACTGACAAGCTGTTTGCCAAAATGGCTGTATTGTGTTATGGTCTCACACTGGTGTTAGAGTTCCAGTCACTAATTCTCACCAACATTTGGTATAATTAATCATTTTAGTTTTAAATATTCCAATAGGTGAAGTGATATCGTAGAAGTTTTATTCACGTTTCCTGCTATGGACTGAATTGAGCCCCCCAAAATTTATACATTGAAGTCCTAACTTCCAATGTGACTGTATTTAGACACAGGGCCTGCTGCAGTCTGCATGTGTCCCCCAAAAACGTATTTGTTGGAGATTTAGTCCCAAATGCAACGGTATTGGGAAATGGTGCCTCATGGGAAGCATTTAGGTCATGAATAGATTAATGCCACTATAGAAAGAGGTTATGCAAGCAGGTTTTCCCCCTTTCACCTTCTGCCATATGGAGATGCAGCAAGAAAGACCTCACCAGAGGCCAGCACCTTGATCTTGAACTTCCAAACCTCCAATAGAAATAATAGAAATAAATTTCTATTCTTTACAAAGGACCCAGTCTTGGGTATTCTGTTTTAGCAGCACAAAATAAACTAAGAAAAGGCCTTTATAAAGTAACTGAGGTTAAATGAGATCATAAGAATAGGACACTGAACTGATAGGATTAGTGTCCTTATGTGAAGACACAACAGAAAGCTTCCTTGCTCTCTCTCTACACCCCTCACCCTCACTCAGAGGAAAGGTCATGTGAAGACAAAGTGGCCATCTCCAAGCCAGAAAGAGAGACCCTACCAGAAACCAAATCCTGTAAAACCTCAATCTTTCATAAGTAAAAAATAGATTTCAGTTATTTAAACTACGCAGTCTGTGGTATTTTTTATGGCAGTCCGAGAAGATTAATACATTTCCTTAATGACTAAAGAAGTTCAGCATCTTTTCACACCCACTCATTGAAAATATTTGCAAATCACATATCTGAAAAACTTAAATCTAGAAAATAGAAGAACTCCCAAATCTCAATAAGAAAACAAACAATTCAATAAAAAACTATTTGAACACATAGTCAAAGATAATACACAGAGCACAAATAACCACAGAAAAATTCTGGGCCCACTCAGATAATCCAGGATAATCTCCCCACCTCTAGGTCTTTAACTTAATCACATCTATGGAGTCATTTTGGCCATATAAAATAACATATTCACAGATTTCAGAGATTAGGACATATGTACTTTGGGGAGACTATTATTTTCTCTACCGCAAGTGGCACATGCCACAAATTTTGCTATCTAGAAATTTTTATCGATTTCTAATTAATTCTTTGTACAATTTGAATCAGTTTAAATTTTTAGAAACTTCTTTTGTGGTCCAAAATTTGGTCTGTCTTGGTAAATGTTCTAAGTGAACTTGAAAAGAATGTATATTCTGATGTTTGGTGCAGTGTCCTATAAACATCAATTAGGTCCAGTTGGTTGATAGTGTTGTTCATATCTTCAGTATTCTTAACTGATTAACTGTCTACTGTTTGATCGATTATTGAGATTGGGTGTTGAAATCTCCAGATATAAGTATAAATTTGTTCTTTTTCTCCTTGCAATTCCATCAGTTTTTACATCATATGTTTTGAAGCTGTGTTATTAAGTGCATATGTCAGCTTTTATTTGGCTCTTAATGAACAGATCCTTTTATACTCTCCAAGAGACTCTCTTTATCTCTTGTAATATCTTTGTCTTGAAATCTACTTTGTCTAATAATAATATAATTACTCCAGCTTTCTTTTGATTAGTGTTAAAATGGCAAACCTCTTGCCATTCTTTTAGTTTAACCTATTTGTGTCTTGATAGTAACATGCATTTCTTATAAGCAGCATATAGTCGGGTCTTCTGTTCTTATCCGATCTGACATTCTCTGCCTGTTTGTTGGGATGTTTAGACCACTTACATTCAATTTTATTATTGATATTCCTGCATTTAAATCTGTCATCCTGATATTTGTTTCTCACTTGTTGCATCTTTTCTTTGATACTTTCTCTCTTTATTTGCCTTTCTTTTGGATCAGGCAATTTTGGTGATTCCATTTTATCTCTCTTAGTGGCTTACTAGCTAGAACTCTTGTATTACTTTAATGATTGCACTAGGATTTATGATACACATTTTTAACCTATCAAAAGTCTACTGACAGATGATATAGTGCTTCACATTTGGTGGAAGAACAACAAAACAATATACTTACATTTTTTACCTCATTGTCTTTGTGTTATTGTTTTTATATTTTTAATTTTTATATATTAATATGTTATAAATTTTATAAAACATTATTGCTATTTTTGTTTTAAACTCTAGATTATCTATTAAGGAGATCTTTTTGTGTAGACCCATGTTTCTGACTGGTTTCATTTTTCTTGGGCTTAAAGGACTTCCATTAACATTTCTTAAAGTGCAGATCTGCTGTCAATGAACACTTTCAGCTTCTGTAAAGATCTTTATTTCATCTTTTTTTTTTAATTAGTCATATTTTTTTCTGTGATAAGAGCACAACATGAGATCTATAGTTTTAAGAAATTTTTAAGTGTACAATACAGACTGTTTACCAGGCACAATGCAAAACAGATCTCTACAACTTATCCACCTCACATAACTGCAACTTTATACTCTTTGAACAGCAACTTCCCATTTCCCCTTCCACCATCCCCTGGCAACCACCATTCTGCTCTCTGACTATTTCTGATACTTCATATAGGTGGAATCAATCAATATTTTTCCTACTATGACTGGCTTATTTCATTTAGCATAATGCCTGTCATGTTCATTCATGTTATGGCATATGGCAAGATTTCCTTCCTTTTTAAGGCTGAATAATATTCCAATGTATGTAAGTGTCACATTTACCACATTTATCCATTTGTTACATAGTTAGCAAGGGATTCCTGGTCTCCTACAGACGAAAGTTTGTGCCTTGCTTTGGTGCAACTGACCCACCTGGGAAAAAGGACAAGGGTGGGCCCCAGGCCCACATCTTGGTCCTGCCCCCCTTAATCCTGCCCTGAGCTACTGCCATACCTGGGAAAGGAGAGAATACCCTACAAATCTGCCAATCATAACTTAGCATGCCAGCTGCAAAAGAATACAGAGGATTCTCTAGCCCATGGACCAAGTGACATAAGCATCACAGAGTCTGGAAATTGACCTAGAACAACCTACATGCATGGTAAGACTCAGGTCATGCAACCCCCAACTGTCCAATCAAAGTGGTTCCATGATGAAGTCTGAGCCACAGGGAGGTCCCAATCTGGGCACTATAAAACAAGATTGAGACCTTAAGCGAAGCTTTTTTTTTTTTTTTTCCCCTTCCTTTTGCTCTCCCTTTGCTGCAACAATGGGTCCACTTGTCATTTGTGGTGTATGTATCACACGCTGTTAATCTGTATCTCGCTCTTGCTCCATAATCCTACCTATCTCTCCTCAATAAATCTCATTTTCATGCTTGCCTTACTTTGGTGCATTTGATCATTCTTTGGCCATGAGCATATCAAGAACTGACATTTCAGACTGAAATCTGACACACTGATGGACATTTAGGTTGTTTCCATATTTCAGCTATTGTGAATAATGCTACAATCAACATGGGAATGCAGATATCTATTTCAGATCCTGATTTCAAGCTTATTAGATAAATACACAGAAGTGGGATTGCTAGATCATATGATAATTTTATATTTTTTTGATTAATTAATTTTTAATTTTTTGAAGAATCTTCATACTATTTTCCATAGTGACTACGACATTTTTACATTCCCCCCAACAGTGTTAAAGGTCCCAATTTCTCCAGTCTTTGCCAATACTGACTATCTTTTGTTTTTTTGATGATAGCCATCCTAAAATCACCTGCATTTCTAAGCAGCTCTATGAAGGTAAAATTTACATATCACCCATTGTAATTATAAAATTGACTAATTTAAATAAATTTATGGAATTGTGCAACCATTCTAAACTCCAGTTTTGAACATTTCTGTCACCCCAAATGTGCCAGTATTTTCATTTGCAGCTAATCCCTGCTCCAACCCAAACCCTAGGCAACCATCAATCTCCTTTCTTTCCTTATAAATTTTCCCTTTCTACAAACTTCGTAAGAATGGAATTCTACAATATATAGTCTTTTGTATCTGTCTTCTTTCATAAAGCATAATGTTTTTGAGGTTCCTCCATATCATAGTATGTAAAGCACTTTATGTCTTTTAATTGCTGAACATTATTTCATTATATGGATATACCACATTTTATTTTTTCCATTCACCAATTGATGAGCATTTGGGTTGTTTACAGTTCTGGGTGATTATGAAGAATGCTTCTATGAACATTCCTGTACATGTCTTTATGCAGATAATCTTAGGAGTGATCACCTTCATTTTTGATAAATATTTCTACTGGGTAAAGAATTCTACTTTCACAGTTTTTTTTTTCTTTCATTGTTTTAATGATGTTGTTTTTTCACATGAAAAATCTGCTGTTATCCTTATCTTTGGTTCTCTCTAGAGAAAATGCCTGTTTTCCTCCAGATGCTTCTAAAATTTTCTATTTGTCACTGGTTTTAAATAATTTGATTATTAAGTGTCAGTATATTTGTCTTCACGTTTCTTCTTGTTCTTCAGGTTTGGTTAACTTCCTCAATCTTTCAGTTTACCTTTTTATCAAATTTATAAATTGTTGGCCATTATTCTTCAAAATTGTTTTGTCCACATCTCTTTCTCATCTCCTTCAGGTACCCAAAATATATGTGAGTGCGGCTGCTTGACATTCTCTCACAGCTCATTGTTGATGGTCTGTTCACTTTTTTTTCAGTTTGTTTTCTCTCTATGTTTCATTTCAGATATTTTCTATGGCTGTTTCATCCAATTCACTAATCTTTCCTTCTTGTGTAATTTGCCATTTATTCCATTCAGTATATTTTTCATCTCAGACATTGTTTTTGTGGGGGTGAGGGAAACTTCCCCTTCTCCCAGAAGGTTCACTGAAAGATCAACTCACAATTAAGGCAGATTAATAAGAGAAAGTTTATTTACTATGCACATGGGGAGGATCACATAGTAATTACCCAATATCTAACTAGGATCCAGAAATTTATATACCCTCCTTTTGGAGGGAAGGAGGAGATGAGGAATACAGATAATTCTGTTTAGGGCAATAAATGGTTGCTAGGAAGGATGAATACGTACTTGGGAGGATGAATGGATGGGGGAAACAGATTGACTGGTAAATTAACTTGAGAGACAGGTATTACATTTAAAATTATTTGGGCCAGTTTTAGTGGCATTCTTGACCTTCTTCCCAGTCATATATTCAGATAACAGGGAGGGAAAGGGAAAGACAATTGTTCTTTTTTGATGATCCATCTGTTTTATGCATATAGAGGGAAAGCCCCTTCCCAGGGCCTGTTGATCTCTAAGGGCCTTTCAACTACTCCTTATGCTAAGGAGTCATGTTTTGGAATAAATATTCCTGAGCTCCTTCATTCTCATCTCAAAAATTTTGACTTGAGTCCATTTTATATCTCCCATGTCTCAACATATTTAATGTTTACATTCAATCGTTCCTCTAGTTTCTTGAATATATGGAATACAGAACTCTTATTAATAGTCTTGTCTATTGATTCTGTCATCTCCTTCGTTTCTGGATCAGTTTTGGTTGACTGATTCTTCTCCTCATTAGAGATTGTGTATTTCTGCTTTTTTGCAAGACTGGCAACTTTTTATTGGATTCCAGACATTGTGAATGCTATCTCTTAGGGTGCTTTGTAATGTCAGGGAATACATCCTTCCTGTTTTCCATCTTTGTGCCTCTAGCACAGTTGCTGATTCATAATTAAAAGTAAAATATTTGTTGAAATAAAAGTCAACAGAGAAAAGAAAGAAACTCAGTCAACTATTACTATTCCATTCATGCTAAGGCAAACATCAATATTCCTATAATGTTAGACAATATTATAATTTGTTTTAGGGCAGAAACTATCTTTGTTAGCTTTAAGGGTAGATACTGAGACTCACAAAGCATGAATCTGAAGGAGACAACGCAATAATGGAGGAATGATCATGGAATTTGAGGGTGGATTTTGAGTGGATAAGGAAGAATAGAAGAGGGGAGAAGGAAGAGATAGGATAATTAAGAATGTGGTGAAAAGTTTGAATCCCATTTAAGGTCAAGAATGACTAGCATTTAAAGTTTTTTGCATTAATGAGAAATAAATCTGCTACTTCTCCAAAACTTTAGTAAAGTCTGATGCTTACGCTTTTCCTGAAGTTTTTATCCCAATGAGATGAATGAATAACTAAGTCTCCTATTTGACCTAATGCCAAAGCAGGAATAGAGACACATTCAGAAGGCATACAAAGAAAAAGCAAGATTCAGTGGAAGCAGAAAATGAAAGCGAAACTGCTCATGAGAATATGTTCTTCCTTCCCCCACTAATTTTCAATAATTTGGGGAAAAGGCATAAAGCTTTCCTCAGGGTATATATTAGGGGTTCAATTCAATTTTATTACCACCTAAACAGCTAAAAAGACCTTGCTGTGCATTGATCTCTAGATGTGCATAGATCTATCTACTAGGCAACACCTCCTCATTTTCAACAAATGGAGGTGTTTACTTCAACTACCAGCATTAAAAGCCCTCACAATCATTAATTTCTCCACAGTTTTACCTCTCAACAGTCCTAATGTACACTATTTCCATTTCTCCTCATTTTCAGTTGCTGCCTCTACTAACTAACCTCTCATCACAGACATTTATACCTACCAGATGGTGGTTTGTTCCTTTCCTTCTTTGTATTCACACTCCCTGCACTGTGCACTGCATAAACATTGAGTGCAGTAAACATTTCAGCTGCTCAAAAATCCTTCTAAAATTTATAACAGTCAGTTCAATTTAGGAAAGGCAGCACAGATCAGTGCAACAAAAGAGATATTAAAATAAAAATATCAGTTAACAGGCCTAAAGTTAGTTACATTACTTCATGTTTTGTTTTCTGCACCTCCCCCCACCTTAGTAGAAAAATCAAGGATGTTGGGAATATAATACGATCATTACGGTGCTAGGTAATACTGTTAACGTGAAAGACTCAGCCTTGGTTATCCCCAGTGACTTCTCCAATCAATAATGAGTGACACATTTTAAGAAAGAAAGTTAAGTATTTCAATAGAGTGCTTAACATACCAGAATGAGTAACTCTGGGCATGGAGTTGTGGACAATCTTGTTAAGGAAAGCTTCATAGATGAGGTGCAATATGAATTGCATCATGAAGGAAGAGTAAGAGTTTGCCAGACAAATAAGAAGGGGAGGAACATTACAGGCAGAGAAAATACTGCATTCAAAGACTCTCAAACATGAAAAAACTAAGTGTCTTTTGTGTATAGTGAGAAGTTCAAAAATTCTGTAACATGAAGAGAGGATATTATAAGGGCAAGTTGTTGAAGAAGCCATCCCAAAGATGACAGTTCTATTAAATTCCTTTTAGACAGTCTGTTCCGGAAATGGTGTGATAAAATTATTAAAACAAACAAAAACAAACACTGTAGGCTTTGCATTTTGTGTCTGGAATTTCTCCAAACTGCGACGTCATTGCCCACTGCTGGTAATTGTTCCAGGATCCCAGAAAGTCCAGACATTGACTAGCTCACTCTCTTAGGCGGCCCTTTGTACTGACAACTTGCCTGGTCTGATAACTCAGACTCTACACTGATCTCCCTCCAGAACTTGACTTTAGGAATATGCCCTCTGGTTCTATTTACCATGATCTCTGAAAAGAGTTTTCTGCCCTCCTCTGCCAACCTATTCCCTGCCTTAGACTTCAAAGCAGTTACCTGCTGTGTCTCCATTTCCCCAGCTTTCCTCATCCCATGCTAGAATCAGACAATTAACAATGAAAAGTCAAAGGTTGTTTTCCATCAAAAGAAGAATGTATTAGAGTTGTCAAGAATGTTAGTTTGAACGTGTTTTCTTATTAAATATGAAAGCAATAGTCATTAAAAAGTTGGAATTCAAAGCCAGATAATAAAATTTTAGCAAATTTTCTTATAGGCCAATAAGTGGTAAATTTTTACAAATTAAGAGTATAAGAACACACCCAAACACAATAAAAATATTAAACTGTTCAGACATTTTCAGAATTAAATATTTTTCCAATATCCATTCCCTCTCTACCATCCATCTATACAAATTTCATCAACCAAAGTAACACATGAAGCTTAGGGAAAGAGAGAAGAGTATGGTGTAAGATAACAAATATGAATGCTTATTACTGGACTGCAATGCAAAGTAATATTAAAGCCTAAATCTCCACAGCATGAACTTAGAGAGATTTGCGTGGCATCAAGAAGTCATTTATTATTAGTTTTTCTGCACTCATAGTTCAATGAAGCCAAGAAAAATCTCCATTTTCCCAGCTGCAAATTTTCTGAGTACAGTGTAATATTAAGCTATTGAGTTGGAGAGTGTTGTCCGCTGTAACTACTAGTTTTGAATATAACATGATGTAATCAGCATGAAATAGTTTTCTTGGACCCCTCATTGTAATCAGCATGTCATTGTTCCAATATTATGGTACCCAAATAAAGTAGAGTCTCCTCATTCTTAATTTTTGAATGTGTCTAAAGAATAAATTATAATAATTTCCAAAAGCTTGAAGGACAGCTTTGTAAGATTGCATCTTTCTCCTAAAAATGAAAACAAATTTACTAATGAGTCCATTAGACAGAGTCCATTAAAGGTGACAGGACAAAGATCTCTTGGAGACCTCATCAAGCAGAGACAATATGCAGGATTAATTCAGCGTCCATTCAGCTTCCCTGTGCTCAAACGGGAAATGGGGTTTGAGTGACAACTTTATTTAGTGAGTCAAAGACTGCTGAAAATTTTATGAAATGATGTAACTTACATGCAAAACAGAGCAGGTTTTTATTAGGAGAATTTGATGTGATACAGTGAAAAATGTGAATAAGTCTCTTTAGATATCAGTTAATAAAGGGCATGAAATATAAATTAGCTGCAAGCTCAATCTGCATGAAGTTGACTTTGTGTTGGCAATACTAGCCTTATCACTGTACGTTTATTAATATGGATCTCATTTATTGTCCTGTCTCCTTTTATAGTCAACTCATTTGAAATATAATAGTTCCTATTAGTTAGGCTTCATTTAAAGCTATCAGTGATTGTTTAGACATCCATCCTTAGAAATTTATTTATAATTGCAATTCCTAGGGCTCAAAGATTTTGTCTCAATCAAGAACAAATTTTTATTTTAAGAAAATAAGCCTCATGTACACAGACATACAAAACAAGGGTTTCTGATACTTAGGCAACTCAGAAGACAGAATTCTAAATTGTGAAAGGGTTAATGGAAATATTCCCATGCGAAAAAGCATGAAGCTATATGGCCTAAAATCCGTCAGGGATAAAACAATGCACATGGATTAATTTCATGATAAAAATACAAACATTAATATTATATATACATATTGTTTTATTATGTCATGTATAATATTATTGTAAGAGAAAATAAATTTTTAAGAAAGAATATGGAGATAAAACCTAACTTTATTAAAGCCCTGCTATTGATCGTAATGATGACAAAACTGAACATTCACAGAATCATAAAAACAAAGCATTCACTACACGTTTTACATTTTGATATCTCACATAAATTAAACAGATATTTGTATATGTTTAAGGATGTTTTAACAAAATAATTGTCCTTCCATAACCATTTCTAAATTATAAATATGTTAACCAAAATAGCACTTTTTTTTTTAAACAGGATATGGCTGGAAAATTCAGCGTATTTTGGTTTCCATTATTTTAAAAAATTAAATGCTTGGTGTTAAGTCTATTTGGGAGTACTTTCTCTCTTTAACCATGTCAACCCATGTATCTAATAAAATACTAGCATGTCCCAGGACACAAGCCCAGAATATACAAGCCTAGAAATTCAAATGAATCACTTTCACTGTGGTTTCCCAGCTATGAGAACCTGCCTCTGCAACTGTGGTCAGGAAGTTGAGATCAAGCCAGTTGTCTGATGAATGGCCCACAGTTCAGCCTTGTTCAGCTGTTTCCTCTAACCACAGTATTTTTTGTGAAGAGGTAGAGAATTCAAGTTAAACAGGTTTGGCCAGAATATTTTCTAAGGAATGCCGTGTGCTTCATATTACATCACATCGGAAGGCTCATGATGTATGCTTTGCCCACTTTTAGTGCTGAAAGTTTGATCATTGGGTCGAAATGGTGAGACCGGATCTCTCCATTCTCAATATAAGTTATTCCCGTTGTGATTAGTAAGATATCCATAGTTGACATTTTGACAGCATATGAAATAATTTCCTAATGGTGTAGTGTCAAGTGATAATGCTTGCTTGAATCAAATATTTTATTAGACAGTTAAAATGATTTTTTAAGCTACTTCATTCCTTCTGCATTTTAGTTGACATTCTTCTGTAAAGTTTCCTCATCAATAGATCTATTTGCTACCCTGAACTATAGTCCTACCAAAAAGGTACGATAAATGCTTAATTCTTTCCTTTCAATTACCAACTTCTAAAGTAAGGAGCTGGTTTAATAATACCTTTCAATGGTGGCAAATGAAGGTTTATCTTCTGATCTTTTTTTGTTGTTGTTAGTATAAATATGGACTCGTGAACTTTTATACATTCAGTGAGTTTCAGTTAATTGCATTATTTATAGTGATCAAATTATCCACATTTGGTCATCTGGAGTTCTTTCAAATTGGTTCCCATATCCTTTTGATATGATTTATTTGATTACTTTCTTACTTTTTTGGCACAAAATAGCCTACAACTTGGAAATAGCTATTTTAACAAGGTTTTTTTTTAATATGAAAGATATTTAGAAACCCAGATTTGAGCACTGAGAGTTTCATTGCTATTATATTTTTTCACTTCATGGATTCATATCAATATTTCCCATTCAAATTTAACATCTCAGGGTTTTTATTTAATTTCTTTGATTTTTATACTTATATGTCTTTTCTCTTAAACTTTTTTTCCTAACATTAACATATTATTTTTACTCTGGGCTACGACGTTAATAAAAGTGGTTTCAAAATAACTACACCAATATTAATACTAACAGTAAAACTACTGACTGAAGTTTAATATTTTTACAGTCTTGTTTGTTTTTGTCCCTACATACCAGTAAATATATGCAGAGTTCTAAAGTCACTTCAAATCACCTTTTCTCTCTGTATGGTTGTGTTTCCAATTTGCCACAGAGTTAGGTTTCTTTTTTTCATTTGCATTCGCTTCGAAGGCAGGCCTTAGTTACAGCTACACGGTGCTCCACTGGGGGGCGCAGCATAGTCATTCAACCACACCCCTGCTAATGTCCATCTGCATTGCTTCCAATGTCTTGTTATTACAATTTGCCTTTAATTCAGTTGTCACAACACACCTATGGTATTGTTACCTCCATTTTAATATATGAATCTGAGGTTCAGAGAGATTAGGCAGCTTGCCCCAGTTTACTCAACTGTCCGAAGCCAAAATCTTGCTTTTAATTTCTAAGTACAGTGCCCCTTCGGCCTTCCTCATCATGCCCCTCAATTGATAGTTTTCTGCTCCCTCTTGTTTCTATTTGTGAAAACAAACAGAAGAAAAAAAAAAAAAGCAAGTTGCCACATGCATTTTTGGATCCAATTAGATATGCAAGAAGGGACTGGGCAGGAGGTATTATCTAATACCTAATGCTAGAACTAGGTGAACCTCTACTCCTGCCTTGCCACGTCCTAATATGTAAAGTAATTCACTACACACCCACACCTGTGCTTAACCAAAATGCCACACTTAACTGCCAGAAAAGTGGAATTTAATGCACAAATCCTTTGTGAGAGAGGATAAGGATCATATTTGCATTGGTATCAGTGTGTAGGGTTATATTAAATAATAAATACAGTTTTTTAAAAATTTTCCTATATTCACAGTATGAGATCCACCCATAAAATACCTAATTTGAGCCTCAAAACAATATACAAGGAGACATTGATGATTAAGAATTTGCTTTTGAAGCCCTAATGAATTGTCTTGACCATTCAAGACCATGTATTTTCACATGACAGAAATTAGACACAATTTTGAAATGATCCCTAAGATATCACTGTTTAAAAAATAGCAACAAAAGTCCACCCACGCTGTATGGGGAGTGACTTGCTTTTCTGTCAAGGTACACATCAGAAGACTCAATGGAAGCGTTTCACAGGCTTTGTGGGGTTCGAGTAGGAAACTGATAGTTTGTCTGCATATAGAAAGAGAACAGAAACTCTTTTATGTTTGAATTTATGTTTAATTTTCATCAAGTTCAGTTTGTCCTAGAAAATGTATATATTACCAAGTTTTCACCTCTGGGACCCATGATGACAATCCATCTCTTTTCCCCACATCTAAAGCCAGAATTGACAGCATTCTCTTTATTCCACAAACTACTTTTAAATGACATGTAGGAGGAGAAAGACATCGTAGTTAAATATATAAAAATAGATTTTCTTGGCTTACTAGGATAGCAGACAAATATCTATGAGTAATGCCCCTATATCACAAGCTAGCAAGGCACTTAATAAAACCCAAACAACTGTCACACACGGGTTATAAGGTCATTTCTCACATATAAGATAAACTAGAAATCTATCCAAAGGATAGAATCAGGGAGAACGTTATGAAGTTTGTTGGAAAATAACAAATGAGTTTCACATGTTATTTCATTTCCCAAGGGCACTTTGATAAGCATACACACATATTGTCAATGCGTGCTGGGACCCCAGTGCATGCAGGGGACACAGAAACACGCAAGTTCAAAACTATAAATGTCATTTAGTAACAAATTAAATATTTGTCACGAGTGACAGGACAACAAATAAGTAAAATAAAGCTGTATTTTTTAGATGCCTACAATGCGGAGAATGATGGAAACGGAAAATATGAAGACACTGTCCTTCACCAAGGTAATGATATGGTTTCTGTTTAGAGCATTTCCATTTAAAAAAGTCACAGAGGCTCATACCTATCAATGTTAAATGAAAGAATGAATGAATGAAGGAACAAAAATAATTGTTGTAGGAAAGTGAGTTTGTATGAGTTGTGCAGAAGAAATGGGAATTTATAGACATGGTTTAAGAAGCAACAACCGTATTTCCAAATGAAGTCTAAAACTAAAGAAACCATTGATTTTTAATATCTCCCAATACTGTTAGAATGTGCACAGCAGCACAACAGAAAAATTCTAGTCTGGTGATATTCAAATATCAGTGTGCGTTAAGATTCACCTGTAGTGTTTTCTAAAGCTGTAGATTCTGATTCACTCCTGGGAATTTGCATTTAAACGTCTCATGTGATTCTGAGACAAAGAGGTCTAAAGAAAATTTTGAGAAGCACTGTTCTCTACCAAGGGGCCGGCCTGAGAAGAGAGGTTTGGTTTTTCCTTCCTTTTCTCTGTGGGCTTTCTTTGGTAGCAGGGGTTTGTGGTTGTTGTTGTTGTTGTTGTTGTTTTCAGTCTGTATCACACCTCACTGTTCCAGTACCATACCTAAGCTCAGCCTTCTTTCAGGAAAATTTATTTTTAACTCAAAATTCAAATTTGAAGTGTATTTTAAATTAGAATCTTTGCCACAAAAGCCAACATTTAAATAGAGAAAGTTAGTGGATCAGGGGTTTTGAGTTCGTGGTATTAATAATTATATGGAATTTGTGGGGTAGGGAGGGCAGAGAGTGAGGAATAGAAAAATGAACTGAGGCTTTATTTCAAACAGAGAAAGACACTGTAAGGAGGCTGAAAAATGTTAACATGTAAAACAACTTTTTTGTGTGTTAAAACTAATTAAGAGCAATTAAAATACATATTAAGTTTCCCAGATAAAATATAAGATGGCCAGTTGATTTTGAATTTCAGATTAAAAAATATATACTTTTAGTATAAATATCAAATTTAATCCAGCATCCCGTATTTTTATTTGTTAACTATGATACTTCTAGTGCTTATTATACAAAGATAGTATTAAGAGTTACATTTCTGGGTAGCAGAGAGTAAAGAGCACAGATTATGTATCTTTGAGTGGATCATTGACATAATTGAAGCCTGACTTCCACTTAAAGGTATTAAGTGCAAGGTATTTCCCATGCCCTGGGAACTGCCATTTATATCAAACAGCTGAGAAATTTCCCCAAAGACTATTTTACTTGATCAATATGTCAATTCTCTACCAGCGAGATCCTCCTAATACCCCACAGACCTTTTAAATGAAAGATTGCGGAGGGCAGTTTAGTGCACGTAACTGCATTCGTTTTCTAAATGTGTATAATTCCCTAATAACAATGCTTATATTTTATTTTCCTTCTTTCCCATAGAAAACTCATCTGTGCTTTCCTGCTTTAAACATTCAGTTCTGAGTTTTTATTTTGTTTCATTTCTTATATCTCTGGTTTTCTCAAGGCATCCTATTTAGTTCTTTACAACAAGGCTTTTTTTCAATCTCAACACTATTGACATTTGGGGTCAGATAACTCTTTGTTGTTGAGGGCTGTTCTGTGTATTATAGAATGTTTAGCAGCATCTTTGGCCTCTATCCTCTAGATATCAGAAGCACTTTCTGAGTTCTGACAACCAAAAATATCTCCAGACATTGCCAATCAACACCAAGAGGACAAAATCACTTGTAGTTGGGAATCTGCAAGGGTAGTTTGTAATTTGCTGCAACTTGTCTTTTTTTCTTTCTATTAAAAGTAGAAAAAGATAGTAATTTACCCTGCTTCTTAATGGGAAAATTAAAAAAAAAAAATTTAGAATTTAGATTTTTAAAAATATTCACAGTTAATTATACTCAAATGCGGCTTAGGAAAAACAGTCAATAAATGATTTTGGAATAGACTGATAAGCAATTTAAGAAAAATTAGGTCTCAAAATAAACTTTATATCTATTGAATAATAAAATTTTTAAGCTAAAATACATAAAAACCATTGAGAACAGTATTGGATATTTATCAGTATTGCATATTAATAATTTGGTAAACTATGTGAGGTGATAAAAATAAATCATAAAGGAAAAGACTGAAAGATTCAGCACTATCAACATTAAGTATCTACATAATGTAAATTAGCGTAAAAATAAAAAATGAAAATATTGCAAGAATATATCTCACTAATATAAAGCGTACATAGGGTAGAACAAAAGGGCGTATAGCTACAATTTAGTAAATAGGAGATGCTCCCCCACTTGAGGCTATTGTGATAGCAGTTAGTGAGTTAATCAAAAAGTTAAAGTTCAAATTATTCCTAAGTACCTTAAACACCTTAACTTAAAACATGTAAATGCACGTTTTTTTAGCAATCCTTTGATATTGCATCACTCCTTTATTTTGAGTATTAGTCCATTGATAAGAGTCCCACATTCACTTTCTTGCAGAAACCACACCCATAAAACATCTGCAATGATTTCCAGGGTATTTTTTTTTTTTTTTTTGAGACAGAGTCTCACTCTTTTGCCTGAGCTAGAGTGAGTGCCGTGGTGTCAGCCTAGCTCACAGCAACCTCACACTCCTGGGCTCAAGCGATCCTCCTGCCTCAGCCTCCCAAGTAGCTGGGACTACAGGCATGTGCCACCATGCCTGGCTAATTTTTTCTATATATTTTTAGTTGTCCGATTAATTTCTTTCTATTTTTTAGTAGAGACGGGATCTTGCTCTTGCTCAGGCTGGTTTCCAACTCCTGAGCTCAAACAATCCGCCCGCCTTGGCCTCCCAGAGTGCTAGGATTACAGGCATGAGCCACCGCGCCTGGCCCCAGGGTATTTTTTTTTAAATAAGTGAGAATTTTTTAAAATTTGAAAGCAAAGTTCTTCTTAATATTTATAATGTCTTTCAATATGTTGTAATTATCTACCCATCCTCAATTCAACAGCTTGTTTCATTTAGCAATTAATCTTTATTCCATTTTTCTGAAGATTTCCACTTAGTTTTTATAGAAATACCTCTCTTTTCACACCCATATTTCACTAGTTTAAATAATGTAAAATTGAATAGTAACTACACATTACAAATCAATCTCAAAAAGCAAGAACAAGTGAGGAAAAGGAACATATGATTCTTGGTAAAAATATAACAAACATGCTTTAAACAGAAGTGCACACTTTATCATGTTTTGACATGGATCATGCTTGTTTTAATTTTGTTGAATTTTTTAATCTTTCCTTTTATGAATAATACATTTTATTATTAGTACATAAACAATGCCATATTTAAAAAATGTTTCCCTCCCCAAAGGTCATAATGATATGCTCCCAAATTATTTTCCAGAAGTTTTATTCTTTAATTCTTTACATTTTATTCTATAATCTATGTGAAATTAATTGTTGCACATTATGTAAAAAGGGGCCATTATATTTTTCCTAGATGAGTATCCAATCATCTCAATACCATTTGTTGATAAGACCTTTCATTCCCTTGGTTACTTCAGTCATAAATCAAGTTCCTATGTCTGCTTCTGGGTTTTCAGTTCTATTTACTTGTTATTATTGATAAAATATTACATTGTCTTAATTATTGTAGTTTTGTAATATATATGATATCAGCTAGAGCAAGTTCTCCTACATTGTCTTTCTCTTTACAACCGTCTTGTGTCTGGGCTCAGAACAAATATTATCTCTTTAAATACAATTCTGTTTCATTACTTATCTCTTCTCCTGCTGAGTCTCCAACAGCATGTGTATTAGACCTTCTACCCTCTTCTATGTCTCCTAATACTTTCTTCTGTAGTTTCCATCCTTTGTATTTCTCTTTGCTTTATTCTTGATATTCTTCTCACCTATATTCCATTCCATTAAATCTCTCCTCAGTTGTATCTAGTCTGCTGTTACTCTGATCTTTGCGCTGTTAATTTTGATTATTAAATTTTATAGTATTAGAGTTGGCATTTAATTCTTTTTCCTGGTTTTCAATTCTCTGAAAAAAACATCCATTGTGTATTTCACCATCCATTACAAGCACATATTTTTAAAAGTCTATGATTAATAACCTCATTCTCTAAATCTGAAGCCCCTACTTACCTATTTTTGTTGTTTCTTATTTCTACTGAGTTCTTCCATGTTGTATTGTCACCTTGCATGCCTGATTTTTTCTGTTGTACACCAAACATTGTGTTCACAAAATTATTCACAAAATTAACTTGAATCCAAAAGTTTGGTAATTTTTCTCTAGAGAAAAACTGTGTTGTTTCAGTCAACTGTCTAGGTGCCCTGGCAATCTGGGACGACTGCCTTTTAGTTCAGAAATAGATAAAATTTGCAGGAAATCTAGGCTTTTCCAGGACTGTTCAATTGCAGTCTATTTTTACTCTTAGAATGCAACCCTGTGAGGTCTGAGCCCAAAGTCAGGGATTTTCACCAGGGCCCTTTTGCCTTCTTTCTAGGCCTAAATTCAAATTATTTTTTTCAAGGCTACCCAGAGCAGCAGCCAGGCTCTCAGACTCTTACTTCTTTTGTCTAGACCCAACAACCCCTACCAACCAACCCCTTTTCAAGGAAAGCAGCCTCAAACAGGAAACTCACTTCCCCAGGTCTCAATCCTTCCTTAGTTCTAGCCTAATTTAACTCTATTCTCTTGGTAGCTCTCTGATGTCTTCACTAATAGCATCGCTATTGCCCTTTGGAGTTTTTGAGCCAAGCAAAGATTGGAGCCCACTCTCCTCAATGGATCGTAAACAGAAAACATCCTTGCATCATCAGTGACAGTACAAGCTGAGGATGAAGAGTCCTTCCTCAATGTTCTTTAACCACGTAAACTCCATGTTTTCTCCTTGTCTTCAGTGGAAGAATTTCCTAAATTACTTCATACACCGATAACAGAAGTAGAAACCAACTTGTCTATGATTTATGTCTTTTTGAATCCTTTCATTATGACAGTTTAGGTTTCAGGCTGACTAATAAAATATTTATAAAAGTTGACCCAACAGTCCTATTTCTTAGGAAAAATTATATGATTCATAATATTTATTGTGGTATTATTTACATGGCAAGACAACATGTTGAAATATGAACGTGAGCCTTATTCTCTGAAAACAATATTTTTTTCTCTTCCTTCTTCAGAAAGGACATGGATGCTTTCGTTTTGCAAGTTCTAGCCTCTTCTTGGGGTAGTGGGGCTTACCAAGTTCTTTTTGTTCTTATTATTTCAGAAGCTTCCCTAAAGTAATCCCCCACTGAAGCCTAGGTTTGAGAGATCTGGATTTATGGAGAAAAAAAATTAAAATTTTCTCTCAGAGGATGGGAATGGAAGCTGGAATCACCGGCCATGTGAGTTAATTCTAGGAGACTTCGAAGACAGGTTTTGGTTTGGAGTTTTTTTAGGTGGGCAGACTGATTGAGTATAATGCTCCAAGTAGGTAAACGGTGCATGTGGCCGAGTATAGTCCTCCAGAAAGGGCAAAAACCTTGGGGGAAGCAGAAGGAAGGTGGTGGCTAGATGTCAGAGCTGCCACCAATGGGCAGGGCTTTCATGAACAGCTTTCACTGCTGCCATTTGGAGCAGCCATAGCTAGAGGACAGTGAGAACCAGCCCTCCACATTGGATTATAAAGAAAAATAAAGGGAACAAAAGCAGGGTGAGAATAAGGAGCTGTTTCTTCAATTTTCTTGAGATATATAGGCCTCTGGTTTCTGGCAAACCAATGAAAGAGACAGAAGCTATTTCAGAAATGACTGAGATTGGATTTCTCATTAACCTTCACAGGTGGGAGCCCTAGCCAGATTTAATTTGATTTAGAAAAATAAAGAAACATGACCTTTCTTGCACTAGAGTGTCATAAAACCATTCATTTAGGTTTGATTCATAATAGTAAAATATATAACAGAAAATAACCTAAATGTCAGACAACAGGGCAAAGAGCAATTACGGTATATCAACTCTATAAAATTGTATGTGGTTATTAAAAATTGTAACTATTCAGAGTATTTAGTAATATAAGGAATGTTTATGCAACACTTTCAATGCAAAGATAAAACAAAATTTTATCTACTTGGGACAGCAATTTTTGAGAAATTGTGTACAGATAAAGATGAAGCCTGGAATAGATTAGAAAAAAAAAATGAAGATTTGATACTCTGGGTGATATACTTTGGGTAAATGCATTTCTTTTCTGTTTCCTTTATTTTTACTATATTATTATATTTCTTATCCCGAAGTTAGGTGATTTTTATTTTTTAATGATACATGATCAATTCATTTATGAAGATTCAGAATAGCTCAATTCTATTTTGGGGTCGATTATTAATTATTTATTTACTTAACAAATATTTATTGAGCACTTACAAAGGTACCAAACACTATGCGAGGTGATAATTATTACAGTACCAAATAAAACTGAATACATCTCACAGAGACCACTTGATGGGGAAGGGGTAGACCTAAACAAAACGAAAACACAAATATGTATTTAAATCAAACTTTTAACTCTTATTATTCAAATTACTCCTTGCTAAGCTAGGAATGAGTGATGCATGACACTCTTCAGGTAACTTTAAAATTAATACTTAAGCTGAGGCTTAAGGAACAGGGAGCCAGGTGAAAATAAAAGGGAAGAAAGAGCTTAGTGGAGATGCATCAGATGAAATGGTAGTCAAATGTCAACTTCTATGCCCCTACTCTCTCAGACAATTTTAATTTCTTGCCTTTAAAAATTGGTCATTGAAAGAGAGTTTAATAATGGAAATACGTGTAGGGACTATAAAGACAGTATACAGGGAAGTCACCCAGGACAGTGCAATACTCCAGGACAAGTAACAGCAGGAGGTGGCAGGTAATCCCAAGCCTGAAGGAATAAGGAAAGAGTAGTTTTCAGAACCTGGAGTGAGTGCTGTGTGGAGAGGGCCACCCGAGAGGGGCTGTGATCTCAGGGCCTGCGACACTGCCAACTTGCAGCATCCCTGAAGGGAGGGAATAATTATCTTCACCTCCTCCTCTTTTCTCCCTGTGATCTCCCATTATTCCTCATTGGCCAATCCCATCCAGAAGCCAGAGAGCAGGAGAGAACCAGGATATATGCCACATGGGTTAACCTCCATGGCAAAAAGCAGTGGGGAGAAGGATAGGGAGTGGTTCTGAAAAGGCAGATGGACTATGTCCAGCATGGATGATGAGCTGACCCAACTTGACTCTTTGGCTTTGCCGTTCGATAAAGAACCTGAGGCAGTGCCCCAGCAGCCACGAAGCCAAGATCTGGAAGAGTCACCTCCATTGCTCCTGTTGCTGGCCACATCCAATCCAAGGTCTAACTAATCCTGAGACATCCTGCTTTCAGGGGTGAGAGAGCAGGGAAGAGACGGTGGTGTTATTTCTACTTTTCCTCTCCTCTAAACTCCATAGGTTATCTCCCATTCTGTGAACTAACTCTATTTAATTGGCCCAAATGGTAGGTTAGGAGGAATTAGGACAAGCTGATTCTCACTGAAGTGCTCTGAAATCCTCTTTACTCTTAAACTTCTGGCCATAAATACTTTTAGATTTCAATACCTTCTTAACAATCCTTCTCTCAACTAATTACAGAAGCATTTTCCATCCCTCTTTCCTTACATACATTTTAAAATGTTTCTACTAGTTCATACCAGGGTACAAAAAGTTCATTCATCTTTGGATGTCAAAAATGAAATGATATCACTTCATATGAAAAACTAATGTAATTTTATTATACTGTCAATGAGCAGAGTCAGCATTAAACACAATCACTATACCCCTTGTGGGAAAAAACCAAGAATAATCCCACAGCAACTACTATTGTCTGCCCCCAAAATATCCTTCTGATAACTAAATGAGGGATTTGACTCCTTGAATATAGGACTCTAAGAATTAGCCACTTAGGCTGCTGGCTCCTTGATTGGAGTTTGCAAAATATTCACAGAGCCACAATCAAAAGACAGGTCCTATCTTTAAATGGGCAGGGATTTATTTCTTAAACAGGGCACAAAAAGCACTACCAAAAAAGCAAACAGTAATAAATTTTATTTCATGAAATAACTTCCATTATCAAAAGATATCATTAAAAGAGTAAAGAGACAGACCACACAGACTAGAAAAAAATATTTTCAATACATGTAGCTGACAAAGGACTGGAATCCATAATATACAAAGAACTTCACATATCAATAAGGAGATTAAACAATAAAATTTTTCAAAGCAGGTATCATACAAACACACATTTCATTAAAAAAATTGAAACGACCAATAAACATACAAAAAGATGCTAAATAACAATACTCATCAAGAAAATGTTCCCTAAATGGAATTCAGGAATATACTACCAATCCCTCACCAGAATGGCCACATTTTAAAAAGACTGATGGTACCAAATGTTGGTTAGGATGTAGAGTAACTTGAACCCTCTTACATTACTGGCAGGGATGTATACCAGAGCAATCACTTTGGAAAACTGGCAGCCTTTATGAAAGCTAACATATGTCTGCCCTAGGATCCAGCATTCCTACACCAAAGTATATATTTAAGAGAAATGAATGCAAATTTCTATGAAAAAACATATTCAATCATATTCACAGCAGCTTTAGTCATGGTAATCCCAAACTGGAAGCAACCCAAACATCCAAGAAGAGAATTGATAAAGGAGCCCTGGCATATTCATATACTTGAATACTACTTAGAAATTAAAAAAATAAATAAGCTGTTGTATGCAATAACATGGATGAATCACACAGACATTATATTGAGTAAAAGAAAACACAAAAGTGTGATAACCTAGGATTGATTTATATGAAGTTGAAGAACAGGAAAAACTGAACTTATCAATGACAATAGACGTCAGTAAAGTGGTTATCCCTGGGTCTGGGAGTATTAACTGGAAAAAAGCACAAGGAACCTTCTGGGAAGCAGGAAATGTTCTCTGTCTTCAGCAGGATGATCTTCATGGTTGTATACATATGTAAAAATTCACCAAGCTGTACATGCAAGATCAGTGCACCTTTTGCTTATTACTATGTGTATGTTATACCTCAATTTTAAAAAGTAAAAAATGATCAGGTCCCACTCCCCAAGTTTCCTCAATCAGGATAACCTCATGTGAGTATAGCAAAATCAAAATGAATACCCTTTGTAGTTCCCTCGGGTGAAGCTCTAACATGACAGACCACCACAGATTCCAAGGTAATTGAATTGACTCAATACTCTCTCATAATGAAATTCTGCAAGTTTGGATTTAGCTGAGAGCACAGAGAGACTCTGAAGGAGCTGTTAAGAAGGATGGTTGAACAAGCCGTTATGTTCCTTTTTAAACATATTTTTTAATGAAATAGGTATTTGAATACCTATCTCTAAATTAAATAGGTATTTAAATATACCAGTTAGGTGGATCAATAGAGATCTATTATTGTCTAATAAACCAAATCAGGAATTCTACAATGGGAAAGGATGAGGAAAAAAAATTTGAAGGTGCTTCGTGCTCATTTGCAGCCAAATTCAATAGCTTTCATGCAGAAACCCAGGGGAGTTTTTATTGAATTCAATCCTTGAATTGTTTCCAGCTAACGGGCTCGCTACTTACAGCATTATTTTCTATTAAAGGACAAGCCTGGAAAGTCAAAGAATTTAGAGCTACTTGAATAATCAGCACTTCCTAGGCTGCCTTTATCATTCTCTTATAAAAGGATGGAAATCAAACTGACTGCTTTTTATCAGCTAAGCTGAAACGTACTAGAAACAGGGATTTACATAAATATATATCGATGACAACTATAAAAATGTAATCGGCCATGAGAGGAAGCCAGTTATGGTCCTATGATGGTAACTACTGGAATCAGTTGCTTTCTCATGCTGAAAGTTGGTAAAAATGACACTCAGTTATAAACTCAGCACTTCTCCATGAGAGCAGCTCTCACTTGAAGGCATTTTGACTTTGTAACACAGCCAAAATATCTGACTTAACACTTACCTTCTAAATTCTGAAACAATTTTAAGTTAAATGAGCTAATCTCAGGGTAAGACACCTTTAGTCATTCTCCAATCCAGTAAACAACCAAGAAATTTTTTTAAAAAAAGCAAAAGTTGAACAAGGTTTCATTTTTGCCAGAATCCATCCACTTCCCACTAAAAACTAAAAGACTGTGAAAAAAATCTTATCCTTGAACACTTTGTTTGAAGGAGTTATCTAGGTCTTTATACAAAAGCCTTTGTTTTATTTTTAAGGGAATTATGCCATTATAAATTGCAATCAAACCACAGATTTAAGTGACCTTTCAGAAGCAATATCCCAAAATCCCCAAGAGGAGATATATCAGGACTTCAAATTCTGTTCTTAAAACATACGATGGTTTTCACATTAGTTAGCTGTCAAAGCTGGAATTAAAAATATAGATCTGATAATTCCCAGACCAAGGCTTTCTCTACCAAACATAAGGACCTTCTCCTCAAACGTCTCCACCATTGACCTTGAAGTTTTTCCATGTTAAAACACAAAGAAGTATCTGGAATAAATAATTTATTAAGGTATTGCCCATTGTTATGCCTTGTTCACCTTCAAGAGAACAACTGGTTCTTGAGGCATTGAAGGCTAGTCTGCTCCTTGGGTAGGTGTCTGATCCTGAACAGAGTTGTGAGTAGCTGTCACTAGGAATGTGAACTAGTAGTCAAGTACCTCCATTGTCTGAGGAGGGAGGTACAATAAAATATTTTTATATGTTGAGGCTCTCAAAAGAGATACCACCACACCCTCCTGGAAGAGAGCAGAAGACGGAAAAATAGCTGAGCTCTGGTAAACTGTGGCCTGTACTCTGAAGCCACAGTATGACTGTGGTCCTGAAGGTTCTACATATGTGAATAGAGAAGAACTGTAAACCATCACTGAGTCTGCGACAGTAGCTATAACAGAAGGCCCAGCCTGACACTATACTGTATCTTGACTATGTTATTATTATTGCAAGAATACCATTTTTTTATTATTATTACTACCACTTGTTCTAGACTGTCTTTTGTCAACCCAGAATCACTATCACTTTCTTCCAAGATCTCAGGGAAGAAGACAAGAAATACATTTTCCAGAATCCCTTCCCTGTATAGCTTCAGATTAGCATCTGCTAAAATGAGACACTTACGTGGGATTTGAAAGGTATTAAGAAGCAGCCGCTATTTTCCAGAGACAGCTGCAAGCAGATGTGAGCTTCTTTAAGCAGTGTCTAGGGAAGCTTTTAATAACTGCCTTCTTCAATACTTTAGGCCTGTGGTCCTCAATCCCCAGTCCATGGCCTGTTAGGAACCAGGCCACAGAGCTCCAGCATCCTCCCAGCCCCCACCCCCACCCCAAGTCCATAAAAAAATTATCTTGCATGAAACTTAAAGCTGGGAAGGGCACACAGCAGGGGGTGAGCAGTGGAAGAGTGAGTGAAGCATCATCTGTATTTACAGCTGCTCCCCATTGCTGGCATCACCACCTGAGCTCTGCTTTCCACCCCCCAACCCCCCACTGCTGTCTGTGGAAAAATTGTCTTCCGTGAAACCAGTCCTTCAAAGGTTGGAGACCACTGCTCTAGGCTGATAACCTTACTGGTGGCTTCCTTGACCTTTCTAAACATTGCGTAAGACTTTACTTTCCTTACCAAAATCTATCATATTTTAATACATAGTGTGTCTTATATTTCCTTGACTGAACCTTGATGTTTCAAGGTTGTGAGATGAACTATGACATTGTGAGATATTGCTTTTCTTTGTAAAACAATTATACAGTCAAATTTCATTATGTGCAGTAGTTATGTTACTGAAAGTTTGGCATCTGTCCCTGAGGCCACAGGAGAAGAACGAGGACTTGAAAAGAAGTGGCTTGAGGAGAAAGAAAGAGAAGTTTATTAATTTGCTGGCAAATGAGAAGGATGGCAGACTCTCATCTTAGGAATAAACCATCATCCTAACCATAAACAGAAACCCTGAGATTTTAAAGGGGGGCGGTGGGTTCAGCTTCAGGGTATTGCTGTTTAACTATAGTAGATGGTTCTGATCCTGTGTCACAAAAAACAAAGAACACTCCCCTCCCTGCCCTTCCAAGCACCGGCCTCAGGGAGGGATGCAGGTTTTAATTCCCCAAAAGAGTGTTGCGGGGCGCGGTTTAAAGAGACAGATCGTAAAACGTTTTACCCTTTTTCAGGCCATTCCCTCTGTCACAGTTATGTTCCCTAAAGTCTTAATGATCACTGAGTTAGCAAATACTGAACCATTGCTCCTAGAGGAAATACAGGATTAGTTTCACTGAGAACCTCTGGTCACATTTTCATCAAGCAATCAATACGTAACCTTGTTTTAGCTGTGTTTGTGTTTAAAAATACCTTATTTAATACATATCATTGCTCAACTAACATTGTGCTCATGGCAACAGCACCATAAACTTATCTAACACACACATTTTCTCCAGAAGGCATATCACAGCCTTAAGCACACTGAACAGCCCTTTAGCACTATAGTGGTGATTTTGAACAGGAATATCACTCAAAAAGCACAAAAATGCAAAACATGAGGCACCAAAAAGACCACTTGTTTACAATATGAGAGCTGAAGCAGAAAGACAGAACGCCGCCTTGGTCAGTCTCAGCTGGGAACGTGTGTTTCAGGCGGCTCCAGGTTTTGTTGCTCTGTCTCTGTCCACAAATAGTGGTGAAAGCACCACAAGTATTGATGTGGGGGTGACAAATACATTTTCACAATTAGGTGACTTCACAAATATGGAATCTGTAAATAATGATGTTCAACGGTGCTTGAGAAATTAATTGCCTCCCCATATTGACACACTTAGTCAGTGACAGAATTAGGACCAGCATCCCTACCTTCTGCTTCCAAGTCCGTGTCTACCCTGGGCAATGTTGGCACAGATCCTTTCTTCTTGTTTTATTTGCATTCTGCAGGGCCAGAGAGCAGGGTTTACTATGTTTCTAGCTTAAGAAATGAATTCATAGCAAAATTACTCTAGAAAACAAACGAACAAATAAACAAGGCCCAGCGGCTGGCAAGCATGTGGAAAGCAATCAGCAATGCCATAAGTCTGATACAGGCTTTTCACTGTTTCATCAATGAAAGAACAGTGAAGTTACAAAGAAGGAGTGAGTTAATGCCAATAATCCATTCATTGGCCCTTAATTTTATAAATACCTAGTTTATTCTGATCTACTACTAAACGATATACATGCAGAACCAGTTTCCCTGGCAAATGGGGAGAGAGGAAACCACAAATTCCTTAGACCCACCAGAGAAAAGGCTGGTAGGTGTGGTACCCATCACACCACATGTAAAGAATCCATATATTAGTCACTACAGTGCCTGAAGTGATACCGCATGCCAAACCACTTTTTCTTCTAGTTCTTATCTTCCAGTCTCCTGCAATCAAAATAAAACTTAGGTGTTTTTCATCAACTAGTAACATGGTGGTTAACTACACATTTATTGTTTTGCATCTCTATTCTTAGGAATTTCAAGGAGCTATTTTTAATGCTTTGGGGTCAATTGTGCATATAAAGTATTAAGAACAGAATGCATTCCAGCTCTCTGATACCTGAATACTAAAAGAAATCCTGCCTATCCAACTAAAAGCATTTAAAACTCATGAAATGTAATGGGATTAATCTGTCTAGAACCAAAAGAAAACCTATATTTATAGCAGCTGATTTATTTGGTTGATATACAGTATGTGCTGCGGTTTATAATTTTTAAGGCCTGTGAACTGGGACACATTAGATATTGCAGAAAGAGTGAGTTAATGATTTATAAGACTTCATATCAGACCTATTGACCTTCTCAATAAGAAAAGTTGGTGGTAGTAACAGCACTGAAAAATGCAGCCCTCAGGAGTCAATTTAATGTAGAATAAACTAACAAACAGCTAGATGACCATATCAGCTACTCCATCTGCAAATTATGCTGCTGCTATAAAAAGCACTTTTTTAATAAAAAAGGCATACGCTTTATTTTTGTAAACATATGTTCCACCTACCAAACACACGAGCAGTTTCTCCCACATAAGCACCTTCATATTGTAAGAATACTGGGTGTAATAACAACAAAAAAAAGTAAGAGGAAAATGACCACTCTCCCATAAAAAAATGTTCACTGTCATTTGCTTAGCGTTCTTCTAAAAATTAATTGAGTCACAAACAAAGGTGTACCTGTGTGCCCTTTGTTTTGGTTAAGTACATTTGTCTATCCTCAATGCAAATGACATTAGTCCATATACAAGTCAAATCAATCAATAAATAGATTTAGCAACTGGTGATACTTCATGTTAACACGCTTTCTCTGAAACTGATCTTTTGAGGACTATATGCCTCACTTAATTACCAGAGTCATATGTCAAGGGAATTCCAGAAACAGTCAACCTAAACATATCTCAAACACAGTAAGTCAAGTAGAAAAATATTCTAAAAACATATTTTTTTATTAGCATAGATTTTCTGAGAAATTATTTGCCTCTCTACTACCAGAATTGAAAAAAAAATGCATTAAAACTTGCTTGATATTTGACTCTATTTTGTTTTGTTTCGTTCATTTCATAGACAATTAGCTGAAATAACTCAGGAGGAAAAAGACCAAGCACAAGTCCCTATTAAAAAAGGCAAACTCTAAATATATAAAAAAAGAAAATTCTGTTTATGAAACCTGATTTTACCAGCAGTTGAGACTGCATCTATACAGCAGTAAAACATTGGGGTACAGAGTGAAAAACTTAAGATTGCCTCTAGAGTGCAATCTCTTACCTGCCAGGTAATGAGTTCGGTTGAGTCTTCCTACTGCACCAATGGTTTTGATAGCAGGGAAAAGAGGATACAATGTTGTCTCAAAGTTTTTCTCTTATTTGTAAGTCCCTGCATATGTAACTCTATCCTAGAACTTATGCTATGGTATAATGTCATCTATTTGTGTCTCTGTCTCTGTCTCCCTATGACATTGTGAGGTCTTTTACATCATAACCATATCTTAGTGACCTTTGAATTCTCTAAACCTAGCACAGTATCTGGCACATAAAAATCATTCAGTAAATATAGTTTGAATTGAACTAACTGTACATATGCATTTCCTTTAAATGCTAACAGTCTTCAGTAGCCAAACTTACTGGTAGTCACTAGAGGATTTCTGAAACTCAAGTATGGTTTTAAAAGTATCCAATAAGCCAAACTTTAATCAATTTTCATTCATTCTACAAATATTTAGGGAGCAATACTGTTTGAAGTCACTCTAATAGGTCATGCAGTGGATACAAAGAACTTCAAAATGTAGTTTTTCCTTCAATAAGCCTTTATTCAGAATGGGGATATAAAGTTTAAAATCTAGTAAGACAAAGAATACAGACTTGAGAGTCCCGCAGGAATGCATGGATAATCCCCAGGTGAATGGTACACGGAAGCATCATCAAGGAGCACAAAGGAGACTTTTCTTTAAGCTGAAGCCTGGATGACCAGAAAAAAAGCGTACAGCGAGTGGGATTTGATGTAGGTCATAAAGGGAAAATTTGCTATACTTAGGAAAGAAATCTGGGCAAGAGATGAGACATTTGAAGGGATTTTGTGTCCTCTCTCCAAATTCCCTTTCCCCTTTATTTCTATTTCCAATCAGGACGGAAATGGAACAGTAGCAGGAAGTTTTCAAGCAATGTTTGGGGAAATGCGGGTGGAAAATGTACGCTGTGTTGGTTGTAAGGATTCTCCTTCAACCACCGCACTGGTGTAAAATGTCTATCACGGTACTTCTCGGGGTCAGAGAAGTTCCTCGGGGTGGAAGAAGCACCCTGTGCTTGCCAGAGTTGGGCTTCCTTCAGCAATGTCCTGCACCTCCCTGAGGGACTTTCTAAGGTTTACTTCCCTAACATGAATTCCAGTTACAATGAAGCACGTGACAGGTACGATGTGCACTATCTGGGGCATGGGCACTCTTACAACCTTGACTCAAATGGTACAAAAGCAATTTATGTAACCAAACGTTAGTACCCCCGTAATATTCTGAAATTTAAAAAAAGTTTTTACCACAGGAAAAAAACAATCAAGCTTCCAGAAAGTCAAATATCATAAAATATGACTTTTTAAAAGATAAAAAGTATGTATTCTAAAAATTTTGGTTTTAGTTTGGACAAATGCAGCCCAGCAAATATATTCCTAACATTTATGCTCTATAATAAAGTTACACAGAAAATCCCCAAAATTGGTTTATCCTATTCTTATGCTAGAATGGGGAGTAATTAGGAATTGTTTCTGCATTTTTTATCAATCAAAAATTGATAATGTTTTTTTGAAAGGAAAGTTAAGAAACTCATGATATTTTGTGATCTAGAATCTGGATCCAAAAGAGTACAATAACTTTCAGAGATACAAAGCATTGTGTTGTCATTAAAGCAATTATCCTTCTCAGGGGAAAAAAGAAATAACTTTCCAAATTAGAAATATTAATAAAGACACAAAGTTAGTCTGCAAAGAACATGAGTCACGTTTTTATGTGATCACTGATTCAGATGGTTTCCAACCTTACTGTTTTTTATTTTTTTCTTCCCAGACAGCTTAACAGATTTCTTCACAATCAATGGGATCAACTATCTGGTCAATTCAATTTTGTTATTAAGAAAGTGAAAACAATGGATTGACTATATTTTCAGTGCAGTTGTGTTATGGGAGATATTTCAGTCAAAGAGACATGGCTATTAATTTTCTTTGAGAGGAAATCTGGGTGGGAAAAGAAATAGCAGTGTTAGCCAATAAATGCTACTTTTCAAACCTGCTAATGCTCTCAAATGAATTATCACTGTTTGAAAGCTTTGGGCTATTTTACGAAGAAAAATGCATTATCACTTGAAGTTGTGTAAAAATTTTTCCAAAGTCACATTTATAAAACCCAATACCATTTGAAAGTAGAAAACCCAAAGTAGTCGAGCCAATGAATAGCTAATGGGCTTCACCATTGAAAGATCTGCTTTTCTCATTTCAAAAGGTGAGATTTCACATATCACGTATCTCCAGATGTCGGCCTCACATGTGCCTCTTAGAAAGGAGTCCAGCTGGCAGTGGGTATTTGAAAGGTGTTCACAGACGTCTCCCCAGAGGTAGCATCTGGAGTATTCACCCCTACCTGATGAGGGATAGATGAAAAAAAATAAATAACCTTAGGAGACCAGCGACTTTGGAAGGCACTGTTTTGAGGGCTTTTCTTTCACTGCCTTTGCGGTGTGCAGAGATAGAGCAGCTCTGATCATGCACAGTCCTGTTGAGTTCAAGCCAGGCCTGCAGTCAGATACTCCACAGAAGGACAAAGGAATGTAAACAAGTTCCTCATGCTACATTGGATGGTAAGATTTTTAAGTGAGACAGTACAGCTTTTGGCAGGCTTGGTTTGTAGCAGCAGCTTCAGAGGAAACTTCAACTCCTTAAAATGAAGCATTCCCAAACGTCAATCATCTACTGAAAGTTCATTGATATTTCAAGGTTTACCTTGACTAGTCTTACCCCAGGTATAATCTGTCAGAAAATACAGTTGCCTGTCTGAATTTGTATAAAGAGATCACTGCTTCTGGTTGTGAAAAGAACAATCCTATAACCAAAAGAAAAGAAAAAGATGTGAAAATACCTGAAGTGAGATTTTTGGCAGATAAGCTTCCTCACTATTTCCTCTGCAAGTTCAAGTTTAAAAATCTATTTCTTGTTCAGCAGTAAATAATTATTGAGCACCTACTATGTGAAAATTGTGAGATCAAGTTCCACGGAGGATACACTGACAAAACAAATGCAAAGTATAACATGGGAGATCCAGGACTGTGAGAATCAAGATGGGAAGAGTGAAGACATGCTCATTGAATTGTCTCTTCAGTTCGTTAGAAATGAAGACTCAATGGACTCATGGCTATATTTTAAAATTAATTTATTTAATTCTGTGGATTAAGCCTTTACTCTTATTACATATTTTGTTGCTAAAATTATTTCAGCTTTGGCCATTAGAGGCTCCCTCGGGTTGGCCTCTGTTTTCTTTCTTTTTTTTTTTAAGGAGAAGGAAAGAGAAGTTTATTAATTTGCCAGTAAATGAGGAGGTTGGCAGACTCCTGCCTTAAAGCACCAATGTGATCAGCTTCTGTTTTCTTTCAACAAGCACTAGCATCCCCATCTTTTTTTGAGCATTTCCTTATTTTCTGGTAACATAGATAGCCATGTATCTATTATATCTCTGATAGTTTCCTTATCAGATATATTATTTGCAAATATTTTCTTCCATCCTGTTGGCTGCCTTTTTACTCTGTTGATAGTGTCTTTTGATGCACAAAATTTTTTAATTTTCATGAAATCAAATTTGTCTATTTTTTTCTTTTTTGCCCATGCTTTTGGTGTCATATCCAAGAAATTATTGCAAAATCCAATATCATGAATCGTTAGTCCTATTTTTTTCCTAAGAGTTTTAATAGTTTTAGGTCTTACATTTAGGACTTTGATTCATTCTGAATTAACTTTTTTATATGGTGTCAGATAAGGGATTATCTAGTTTTTCCAGCACCATTTGTTGATAAGACTGTCCTTTGCTAATTGAATGAATGGTCTTGGCATTCTTTTTCTGAAATCATTTGACCATATATGTGAGAATTTATTTCTGGACTTTTTATTCTGTTCCACTGGTCTATATGTCTGTCTTTAGGCCAGTGTCAGATTGTTTTGATTACTGTAATGTAGTAAGTTTTGAAATCAGGAAGCATGAGTTCAAGCATTGTTCTTTTTCAAAATTATTTTGGCCATTCTGGGTCACTTGAGATTCCATAAAAATTTTTGGATCAGTTTTACTATTTCTTCAAAAAATCAAAATACATCTTTTGGATTTTGATATGGATTGCATTGAACCTGTAGATTTCATTGGGTAGTGTTGACATCTTAACAATATTAAGTCTTCCAATCCTCAACATAGGATGTCTTTTCATTTATTTATATCTTATTTAATTTTGTTCAGCAATGTTTTGTACAATGTTTCATTGTACAAGTCTTTCACCTCCTTTGTAAAGTTCATTTCTAAGTATTTTATTATATTTCATATTATTGTAAATAGAAATGTTTTCACAGTTTGCTTTTCAGATTGTTCACTGCTGGTGTGTAGAAATGCAACTAATTTTTGTGTGTTAACTTTATATCCTGTTACTTTTCCAAATTCATTTATTATCTCTAACAATTTTTGTGTGTGTATGTGGCTATTTAGAGTTTTCTACATATAAGATCATATCACCAGCAAACAGAGATAATTTTAGTTCTTCTTTTCTAATTTGGATTTTTTTTTTCTTTTCTTGCCTATTTGCTCTGGATAGAATTCCCAGTACCATGTTAAATAGAAATAGTAAAAGTGGGTATCCTTGTCTTGTTTCTGATCTTAGAGGAAAAGCTTTCAGTCTTTCACCATAGAGTATGAAGTTTGCTGTAAAATTTTCCTATTTATTATATTGAGGTAGTTTCCTTCTATTTATAGTTTGGCAAGTGTTTTTATTATAAAAGGATGTTGACTTTTGCCAAATACTTTTTCTGTATCAATTGAGATGATAATGTGGGTTTTTTTTCTTACATTGTATTAATGTAGTATATTACATTGCTCAATTTTTACATGATGAACTATCTTTGCACTCCAGGAGTTAATCCTGGAATGACATGACACCTGGTCATGGTGTATAATCCTTTTAATATGCTACTGAATTGAATTTGTTAGTATATTGTTGAAGATTTCTGCATCAGTGCTCATAAGGAATATTGGTCTGTAATTTTGTAGTGTCTCTGGCCTCATAAAATGAGTTATTAATAGCAAGTGCTCCCTCCTCTTTAACTTTTTAGAAAAGTTTGAGAAGGATTGATATTAACTCTTTTTTAAATGTTTGGTAGAATTCACCAGTGAAATCAACAGGTCCAGAACATTTTTGTTGGGAGATTTTTGATTACTGACTCAATCCTCTTACTAATTATATTTCTATTAAGATTTTCTATTTCTTTGTGATTTTGTCTTTGCAGGTTTTGTATTTCTAGCAATTTGTCAATTTCATCTGTATTATCCAACTTGTTAGCATCAATTTGTACATAGTACCCTCTTATGATTCTCCTTATTTCTGCAGAATAGGTAGTAGTGTGTCCACTTTTATTTACAAGACCCATCCAGAAAGTATCCAGCCATTCTTAAAATAATATAATGAGAATGGTTTGTGAAACATCAATGTAACCCGGCAGCCAAGGAGAGTAGAGTGGAAATGCACATGCATGAACAATGATGCTCTCACTGTACTAGTCAGTGGGGTACTAGATGCTGTTGAGTGAGCACATGTATCGTGTGGCTGCTGCATTCAGAATGAGTGAGTAGAAGAACAAATCTGTATCAAATTTGGTGTTAAACTGGAATAATCCTCCATGGAAACTATTTGGACGATTCACAAAGCTTTCCGGAATCATGCAACGAGTGCAGCACAAAGAAAAGTGTGCACAAATGCTTCAAAGATGGTCAAGAAGCTGTGAAAGTGATCCACATTCTGGAAGTTCCACAAGCAGAACACCTGAGAATGTTGAATGTGTATGAGTTAGGTTAAGAAATGTTGGGGAAACTGTGTGAGGTCCCAAGGTGTCTATTTTGAAGGGGACTGAGTCATCATTGCCCTGTGTATAATGTTTCTTGTATTTTGTGTCTTCTTCAGTAAATGTCTGGATTTTTCCTATTACATGGCTGGATAATTTCCAAAGAGACCTGTATAATATTAGTAATTTGAGTCTTGCCCTTTTTCCTTAGCTCGTCTAGCTAAAGATGTGTCAATTTTGTTGATCTTTTCAAAGAGCCAAGTTTTGGTTTCATTAATTTTATTTATTGTTTTTCCTATTTCATTTATCTCTGCTCTAACTTTAATTAATTTTCTTCCTTCTGCTAGCTTTGCATTTAGTTTGTTCTTTTTCTAGTTGTAAAGGCAGGCTGTTGATTTGAGGTCTTTCTTGATTTTTAATGTGTTTATAACTATAAATTTCCCTTCAGCACTGCTTTCACTACATTCCATAAATTTTAGTATGTTGTATTTTCATGATCATTCATCTTTAAGTATTTTCTAATTTTCCTTAGAATTTCTTTTTTGACACATTGATTGTATAGAGTGTGTTGTTTAATTTCCACAAATTTGTGAATTTTTCATTTTTACTTGTTTTATTGATTTCTAACTTCATCCTATTGTGGTCAAAGAAGGTAATCTGTATGATATCTATCTGAAATTTAATTTGCAACCTAACTTGTAGTCTATCCCGGAAAATGTCTCATGTGTGCTTGAGAAGAGTATGTTTCCAAGAGAAAAAGTAGGAAAGTTCAAAACTAAGCTGTTGCTATGCTCCCATTGGAACCAGAATTTGAAACACTTGAATTTTAAAATGTTTCCTTAGAAGACAACCAAAGGGAGTAACTTTATTACGGAATTTTAAGCACTCAGCTCCTTGTTGGAGAAGATGTTTGAAATTATCAAAAAAAGAAGAGCTTTTATAAAACCAATATCAATTAATTACTCCAACACTGTCATGTTGCAAGTAGTTTTGTGTGTTTACTATGTGGCGTTCATCATTCTGGGAACTAAGATGATGTATCACATATATCAGTGATAAAAACAAAGATCCTTGTTAAAACAAAGGTCTCTGATAAAAACAAAGTTCCTCACAGAGTTTACAATCTATAATTCCCTCTATATGCAAGACAGTGTACATGGGACATAAAGGACAACAGATATATCAAAAACAGAAAAGGCCCTATCTTAGAGAAGTTTACATTCTTGATAGTAGATAATATGTACACATGTTCTTGATGGGAGGTAATTCACATTCATGAAAAATACAAAGTGATTTACTCTAAGTTCCAAAGGAAAAGCACTCATTTCTTTCTTCTTTCTCTTAAACATTTATGGAGCACCTACTATGCGGCAGACACTGTTCTAAGCACTAGGATACAGCAGTGAACAACACAGGAAAAAAAAAACCTGCTTTCATGGAGCTTGTGGCTTTGTGGTGAGAGAACGACCATGAATCATTCAAAAAATGTCAGTCAAAATATATCAAACATCAGACAGAGATAAGTGCTTTAAAGCAAAATAAGCAGTAAAGAGGGATAGTGGTGTTGGGATGGGGGTGGAGCTGCAAAGTCTCAGAAGTTCATTTTGAAAAGCAAAGACCTGAAAGATGTGAAGACTGAACTATCTGGAGGGAAGCATACCAGGCAGAGGGAGCAGGCTGGGATAATTTGGAAGGGAAAAAAATCTCTTAAATCTTTGTTTCCAGGGAAACCTCATGCAGAAGGCAGGGGTCAGCTAGGCTTTGAAATATGGCAGGACTCTGGAACATGGAGACAATAGGAAGGGAATTCTAGGTGAGCAGTAACAGATTAGTAACGAAGCAGAGGCCAGGAGGTCCAAATATGTCAATCCCTTTGTCTATGAAAGAGAGTTTGGATAAGGCCAGAAAAGCTGGTTGGAGATAGTTGTGAGGGATTTGAGTGCTGGACCAAGGTCTAGTCCTTTCTGTACAAGCACTGTAAAAAACACTGAAAGAGCCTAAAAGCAGAATACACAGTAGTGTATACAGTTTGACACTCCCCTTTCATTTTCAGAAGGAAAAGCACATGTATGTACACACCCATATATAAGACTACAAGGAATACACCAAATGATAACATCAGTTACTTCTGGAGGATGGAATGGTGAGTGATTTTTACCTTTCTTTATGTTCTTCTATATTTTCCAAATTTTCTATGAATTATAATTATTACTTTTTTAAGCATAAAAAAATGAAAGAATAAGCATTGTTATGATCACAAAGGAAAGATTTAACATGGAAATGGCCCAAGGGAGTATTTTAGAAAAAATAAGTGAACAGTGGATATAGATAAATGAGAAAAGGAAGGAGGGATTCCTCAGGAGCCTTCCAGGCACAGAGCACAAGCTCCTTTCTCTTGTAAGGCTGACCCCAGCTTTGTATCTGAGAGTAAGCAATAGAGACAGCTGTGTGGATGGTGCCATTTCTCTACATTCCATCCAGCTGTTGGTAGCAGACCTACTCTCTACCTCCCCAAGCAGAGAGGGAGAAACTACTAAATTACCAAAAGAAAAAAGTTCAGAATCCAAGAACCATCAAGATAGAGCTCATTTGTTTATTTTTTTTTAAATAGTTGGGAGTCACAGCTCACATTCTAACCTGAAAGTGCAGGAGAATGAGCATTCCTTGAGAAGTGAGACAGAAGCTTCACTTTATGAAATCCTTCCTCTGGAGATGTCTGCAGAAGGTATTATCTTCTTTCACATGATTCTGGGAAATAAGATAGCCTAGGAGAGGGTATCTTTCACGGGATCTGTCAGGAGTGAAGGGCACTACCTGAGCAGGTCTTTGTTTCCAAATCAGCAGTGCCAAAAGCTCACCTTCTGTTATAGACTGAATTGAGTCCCTCACCCCTCGACCCCCAAATTCATATGTTAAAGCTCTAACCCTCAGTGTGATGGCATTTGGAGATGGTGCCTTTGGGACATAATTAGGGTTAGATGAGGTCGCAAGGGTGGGGCTCTCCTGATGGGATTATTGCCCTCATAAGAAGAGATACCAGAAAGCTTGTTCTCTCTCTGCCATGTGAGGACACAGAAAGAAGGCAGCAGTCTGTAAGCTAGGAATAGAGCCCTCACTGGAACCCAACCATGCTGGCACCATAATCTCAGACTTCCAGCCTCCGGAAATACAAAAAAAATGAATGTCTGTTGTTTCAGCCATCCAATCTATGGTATTTGGTTATGGCAGTCCAGGCAAACTAAGACAACATCCCTCCAAGTTTTTCACAGACCCGTTGTCTGAACCATTCATTTGACTACTTCATGGTCAGCCTTATATTCTTATGCGTTTTAAGGGTGGATATAGACTTTCTGCTATATTTGTTAGTATTTTGAAGTCAGGGGACATGTTCTTAAATTTTGCTATGTTCTCCATTGGTCCCCAAAGTATTATATACATATTCATCACTGTCAAAAAATATTTATCAAGTAGCTACCATATACCGACCATGTTGATAAGCCCCCAGGAATAGAAATATGGCAAATAAGATGTTCCTAAGCTCAAGAATTCCACAGTAGAGTGCCAGAGCAGACAAAACCAGTAGGTATGTAAACAAACATAGCATAGAAAGTATAGAAAGCACAATTCTAGTGGCAAATGAAATGAGCAAGCACACAAAGGAAGGAGCGATTCTTTTACTAAGAACATATGAAGCAGCATTGGAGTGGAAACCTGAAAGAAAATAAGAGCTCCGCAGATGAGGAGAAAAAAGAGCTTTCAGTTCAGGCGGGAGGAACAGTGAGATTGTGAACACAGAGGACGGTAGAGGAAAACCGAATGGTCTGGCTTACTGGGGAGGAGGTATGTGGGGGTTGGAAATGTGGAGAGATCAGACTAGACAAGCAGGTTAGGGAAAAATCATGAAGGGTACTGAATTCTGAATGAAATCCTAAAGAGTTTCTACTTAATATTTTAGGTGCTAGGCTGCTTGTAGATTTTTAATCAGGGAAGCGAGTGATGTAATCTGTATTACGGAAAAGCATCCCTAGAAAAGGAAAATAGCACCAGAATTGGAGACTCCAGATTAAAGGGGAACTGTGGAGACTGTTGTCATGGTCTGGCCAGGAGATAACAAGGGAAGAACAAGAAAAGAAACAGAGAGCAGCACTGTGGAACCTGCTGAGTTTGGAAACCATGTTTGTAATTCAGTTTTCACTGATATGTAATTTTTCTGTGACAGGTTATGTAAGCTTGAACAAGAAAAGGTAACAAACCAACCAACGGATGGTAAGTTTATCCTGAGTGCAAGATGAGAAAGGCAGGTGCTGCTGAAAATCACAGGGTCACTGGAACTGAAAACATTCGTGAGTGTGTTGTACAAGTGATTTTTCATGGAATCCAGGTGGGAAGAAAGGACGAATCTCAGGAAATAGTAAGGACTCATAGGAACACATGTCCAGTGAAGCTAAAGAACAGTTTGCAATAAGGAAAAGAAAGCAGAAAAAGGATTTCAGAATTCAAGATTCCAAATACTGAGCAGTTTTATTTGTGACAAGGCTCAGGGTATAGCTCCTCATGATGAAAGTAATTCATTAACATAAAAAAGGTGAAAGTTCTTACAGGAAATTATTTTAAGAAACGGAGAGATTCAGTTGTTAAATAGGTCATCGAAAAGGACATTGAAGTTGCCCAGGATAATGACATGGGCTGGAGAAAACAGTCAGACTGCAGGAAAAGTACTGCAGTCCTCAGAGAATGTGTGTGAAGGCTTTGGAGGCATACAGATGAAGTTCTGAATGAGTGAGGGAATTCTAACTTAAATAGTTTGAGAAGTGCCGTGAAAGCTGCAGAACAAAAGTCTAAAAGCTTACAGGAAGCCAGGAAAATGCAGGTCCTTCCTCCTGCCCCTAGCAAATCTCTGGTGTCAAACAGGGTGGGACCCTGCTGCCAACTCCAAACCTGGGAAAGCCGAGATTCCAAGAGCCCCCAACCTCTGGGATTCTTCCAAACATTCCACCATCCTCTCTGGAAACATCACACCTCCACACAACTTCAACATCTTCTTGAAATGCCCCTTAGTGAAACACGGCTGTCCCCTCATTATGAGATGGGATTTTTTTCCTCACATTCCAACTGCTGAAGGGTCAGTTTCACTCCAGATCACTCTTCCCTCTCTCTCTTATAAAACCCATGATCCTTTGCAGCATGAGCCTCTCGATACAACACCCTCTTCCCTTCTTCACTGTTAACAATAATCTACCTCTTGGTCACTTTCCTGGCTTCATATTTTTGCCTTGGCTTCCAGTATTTTCCTCCTCCACGATTCCTTTCCTCATTCTTCTTGAATTCAACATCCCTCAGATGGGAATGATTCCAACACCCAGGTTTTTCAGTTCCTCTACTTCCTTACCTCCACCCCTCAGCCATCCACTCCCAGGGTCACATTCCGGACCTTATCACCTCCAGAAATCACACCCATCTGAAATTCTTATTTCAAATGTGTCCTCAAGCATGATCCTAGCCTTCCAGTTCACTACTCCAGGACTTCTGTCTCCCTGGCACTGCAGCCTCCTAGAGGTGCTCCCCACCTTCCCACTACCCATCTTCTACCCCTGGTTTTACATCCCTCCTTGTCAGGGCCCTGCCCCATGCTCATTATTACAATTACCTCTTTGCAAACAACCTCAACTCTCTTGCTCCCTCCCCTGCCCCCCACCACTTTTTAGACACCTGCTGCATTCTGCTTCTGAATAAATCATCAGTCCACCTTTCCTGTGCCTACACCCAAGAAGCTGAATGTTGATGGAGAAAACCAAGCAAAGGAGTTAGCTACTCAGTATTGCCGAAAAAACAAAAAATCCTATCACATTTCTTTAGTAGACTCATTTTGCCCCCACTGCACAGATATGTCATGCCTCTCTCACTCTCCTCAAATCTATTAACATCATATCCCAACTTGACATTCACTCACAGCTCATGACTTTGTCTTATACTCTAAGGAAATAGAATCCATCAGATCTGAACACCCACATCTGCCAACCCCAAACCCACCAACTTAACAACACATGTACTCATCCTCTTTTCTCCTGTTACAATGGGGGAAATATTATATTCCTGCTTCTGTTAAAAAAAAAAAAACTTTATCCACCCTTTTTTCCCCCAAATACTAGGCTCCTTCAGTTATCTCAGTTATTCGCTTTCTCTAATCTGTATCAGTATGTGTCATACTCTTATGTCTCTCTCATTTTAAAAGGTATATTTATAATACACACACATATACATGCCCATACACACATATATTCCCACATCCATTGCCATCTACCAACCCATTTCTCCACTTCACGGCCAAATTTTAGGAAAAAACTCTCTACAAAGGCTCTGTATTTCATCTCTCTTGTACTGCCTAAACCGTCACCTCTCTCCCAGGTCTCCACTGAAACTACCCTTGTCAAGGTCATCAAAGACCTCCAGTTTGCTAAAACCAGTGGAAACTTCTCTCTATGCTAAAACACTAGGTGACTCAGTCAGTTCCCATCAATGCTTTTACCTTCGTGTGCTGACGAGTCCCACATTTACATCTCCTCTGCAGACCGTCTCCTGGAGCTCTAGAACTGATTGCCTTTTTATCGCCTAGGTGATACCTCTCCTTGGATGTCTCACACACTTCTAAAGCAGGCCTCCAAACTGCCCTTCCCCCACCTGAGTCTGCTTCTCCTCAGCAAGTGGCACTATTTTCCACTCAGTTCTTCAAGTCAGAAACCTGGGAGACATTCTCTTTTTCGTTGCTTCACCCCTTCTTCCAATGCCCCCAGTGTACCGTCCCGAGTGCATCTAGAGGCCGTGCTCTCCGCTCACCCCTGCCGCAGCGCCCTCAGTGCAGCCTGCCATCTCCGTCCCAAGTGACGACAGCATCCTCCCAGCTTGTATCCTTCATGTCTCCTTTCACCATCCTATTCTCCTCTTGCCTGACAGGATGGTCTTCTTAGGACAGAAATAGGATCACACAAGGCACTTAAAATCTTCCTCCACGGATTCCTATTCGGGCTGCGTGATTCTGTCCCCGCAGTTCTTTCTAACTACGTCTCAACACCACTTTGTCCACATTCACCAAGCTCCGGACACAACAGTGCTCTTGTAGTTTCTAGAACAGATCCATAGTACATCTCACCTCTGTCCCCTTATCCCTGTTGTTTCTTCTTCTTGGAACGTTCTTCCCTCCCTCCTTAAATAGCCAAACTCTTCTTGTGCCTTGTCTCAGCTGAAATTTCACTTCTAAAAGAATTTCTTTGGTCACCCTAACATTTTTTATTTTTTATCTTGGCTTTTTGTTTGTTTCCTTCCTTACTTTTTATTATGACTTGAAATTATTGTATTTGGGTTTTTTTCTCTGAATTTCACTTATGAGAACATAAGCTTCCTGGGGATAGGATCTATTATTAGAGTTGTGGCTTCAGCATAGTGGCTAACATAGTTTCTCACCATTCTCTGAAAGAATGAAACATTAATCTTCAATTTTATGGATTTTGGCAAACGTGTTTAGCCAAGTTTCAGGTAAGACAAGGATGTGGAATGAGTGACAAGGAGGAAGAGGAAGAACAGACAATTGAAACAAATAAAGAGAATACTCAAAAATTCATGACTTCTTACCATGTATTGGATGCTATTGCTTAACCAGATACCAGAGGTCGAAGATGGGAGCAAAGTAAGACTCAGTATGGGGCTGGGAAAAGGGAAGAAATGAGCAGGATTGGGGATGCCTTCTCACAGAGAGGCTCCCCCGTAGATTGTGACGATGATCACAGAGAGAGTTGCCGGGAAGGTGGGAAACTGGTGAATGAGCAGGAGATTGACTGACATGACTGATGGGCCTCGGAATTTCATCTGGAAATTTAATGGTGAATCACTGGAGTGTCCTTCCAAGGGGCAGGGGAAGGACATGGGCTGGGATGAGCAGCTGTGTGTACGTGCTCATTCGGATACCCTTCGCTAGGAGGGTGCGAGACGCATACCCGGTGGGGCACACAGAAAGCAGAGGGAATGGGTAGACCAAAAGGAAGAACACTTGAACCCCATTCCAGAGTAAATGCTCAGTAAGTATTTGTGCAGCCCTTAGCACAATGAAAATCCTTAGTAATTCTCAGAAAATCACTTTTTTAAAATGCTGCGACTGAAGTTTCAAAATTAAAGTTGCGTGGTTCTAAGAAGCCACCAACTCCCACCTTTTAAAAAAAATCAGCAAATTTTAAAAAGCCTTTACTTTGAATGATTAACAATATTTTGTTTTCCATTTTTCATGCTAACAACATTTGATTGAGCTACAATTTACATGCAGTCATGTGCACAAGTCCTCAGCGTATAGCTCCATCGATGCTAACATGTGTACATGTATGTATACAACATACAATTTCTGTAACCACTGTCCAGATCAAGAGGAAAATGCAATACTAATACTTCCATTGGCTTCAAGGTAAGAAAGAAAAAATCTTTGTGCCAAGTTATGTCCATCATCAGTGCCACCCTCCACCCTCAGCCTAAGGCAGCCAAGGTAATTTTGGTGTGGTTGAGTTAATGGCTGCAGTAGCAAATCCATTCTCACTAAAGTTATCTTTACAATGTCAAAAACCCAAGAGACATGTATCATTTCATTCTCTTTTCAAAGGAAGTGCCAGCCATGGTAGTCGTATATTTAGAGGAAAATAAGAAAAACATTTTTATGCTTTAGAGAGTAACCTGTGACTCTGCTCTTCTGAAAGTTACTTTTGTTGGTTAATCTGTGCCTGAAAACCACTAATAATCCCAGTTCTCCTGCTTTGCTTTCCCCTCGTGTCCCCAGAGGGACACACGTGCGGTCCTGTCAGGTGTGAAACCAAAGCCTCACAAAAATCTGTTATTACACTGCTTTTCCTTTCATGTGTCTCACCCTAGTGGGATGGTCTGTGGTTTCCATGGCAATGGTGTCTGGCAACAAACAATGCTGGGCAGCCTTCCAGGAACTCGGCTTGGAAGCTTAGGGGCCTAAAATACGTCTGTCAGAGGCAATAAAGAGTTCTCTGGGTAAACATTTTTGTCTGACTGCTCCAGTCAGCCACCTGCACAGGTCCCGAAGGTAATGAGCACGATGTGGGGTGGGCACCTGGGGTGGGGGGTGAGCTGAGACTGTTATATCACATGTCGCACAGACGGTCTCTGCTGCATGTATCACAATAGGGCCAAGATTCCCACCCAAATCGATGGCTTTATCCAGATAACGAGTTAAAAGCTGATGCTGAGTCTGACCTCTGGAAGTCTTTGCCGAAGATTTACAATTCTCAGAGTCAGCTTTAAAAATTGAATTTCTCATATTTTTATCCTCTGCCATCTCTAATAAGTTCCTGTTCCTGAATTTACTATTTCCGTTAATGCTTTCACTGTTTTCCTAAGCACCCAAGGCTTCCAGTAGTGCCTTCATCCATTCTTTGAATTGAGTGAAAAAAAATCCTATGACCTTTTCCTTTCCATTTTCTCTTCCACTTATCCTTTTATATCCATTCATTTATTCATGCATCCATTGATTCAAAACATACCTATGAGCCCCAACTATATAGACTGAAGCTACAACAAAAAAGAAAATAGGAAAAAAAAAATTCAGGGTGTGGTGGCACATGTCTGTAGTCTCAACTACTCTGGAGGCTGAGGCAGGAGGATCCCTTGAGCCCAGGAGTTCAAGGCTGTAGTGGGCAATGATGAAGATTGTGAATAGCCAATGCGCAGCAGCCTGGGAAACATAGTGAGACCCCATCTCTAAAAAAGAGAAAGAGAAAAAGAAGAAGGAGGAGGAGGAGGAATTATTCAATGTCTGTGGATGGGCTTAGAGGACAGAACCAAGTGAGAGACTACAACTCTCCATTGTGACAACTAAAGTCAGATTTCCACCCATTAGACTAGGAATTTTTTCCAGTTATGAAGATCAAGTAATACTCTGGTAGGCTGCTGATGTTTTCCATTTCTATGAACACATAATTAATTAGCCACCACAAACGACCCTTGTAGGTCCAAGTATTCTGATCACCAATATATCCTGTTGCTATTAATTGTTTCCTCTCTGGCAATGTCTTATTTCTGGCAATTAAATGCTGATGTGTACCCTCTGCCACTGCAGGATCCCTTCATCCCATCAGAATGGCACCATCTCCCACTATCGCCCCCTCCTGGAGAGGCAGTCCCTGCTGAGTGTTCCAAGGATGCTCGTGCCCCAATCACTAGCTTGTTTGCCAGTGCCTTCATGTAATTAGGGTCTCATGGCATCATCAAGGGATATCCACCACAGAAGAGGCTCTCGATATCTAGATATCCCAGGTGGCATGTTCTGTGGCAGGTAGCCACTTTCCCCTACTGTCTCGGGGTCCAGAGTGGCAGTCCTGGAGTCTATGGAGGAGCTAAGCAGCATGGAATTATGTCCTCCAAAGCTGAACTGGCAATTGCTACTGCTAAGTGTCTAACTTGCCAGCAGAAACCAAAAGGAAGCCATTAATATACTATCATTTGTCAGGGAAACCAGAGAGCCACCTGCTAGCAGATTACTTATCTTGGAACTCTTCATTGGAAGGGGCAGCCACTTGTGCTCATTAGAAAATATATTTATTAAAGTATGGACTTCTCTTCCCAATCGGTAATGTTTCTGAGCATACTATTATCCTTGGACTTACATTATGCCTTATTCACCACAATGGTATCCCACACAACATTACTTTTAAGCAAGAAACTTATTCTATGGCAAAATAAGCATAGCAATGGGCCTAGACTAACAGAATCTATCAGTCTTGCCACGGACCACACAGCTAAAAATGTTAAATAGGAGTTTTATATGCTGCCTGGGAAAATTGGGTTCTGCTGCTCTCAATGCCAAAGAATACCGTGTGTGAAGCCTATAGTCTTCTAGGGGTGTGTCTTAGTACTCCGATGTGCAAAATTTGTGGAAAACTCTATCAACCCGTTACAATCAAGACCTCTGGAATTCACTCCCTTTCAGGAATGAAAGCTTGAGCCATCTTACCAGTAAAGAGCCTTTACTAGCTGAGTTGCCAGCTTAAGATGAATGCAACAAAAAATAGACAGTGGAAGAAGTTGTAAATGTCAGTAATGGCCTCATGAACAATTATAGAAATGTGACTTCTATAAATATCATCTACATTTGCTAATAATGTATACATGTATTGTTAATGTTAACTCATATTTCTTCCCTTTCCTCTTTTCCCCTACTATTTTACTCAAGTACTATTGTTGGTGGTTAAGTTTATAATTCCATCTTTAAAGAATATTCAGATAGATACGCATATGACTACTACAAGAAATCTCCTCTTTGAGAAGGTAATACAGACTTCATTTGTATGAAGGATAATTGTATCTCATTAGGTAAAGCACAAAGCTCTGATGGTTGGTTAGAAGATGGGTATGGATGCTGATTAGCCAAGGGGAGAGACCATACTAGTTATTTACCCATTCTCTCTGAGCTCCAAATCCTGCTGTACTTTCTAATACTGGACCTAGGTTTGCACACTGCATTCCCCTAACTAGTTTGTCAGCTGGCACTCCATTAGGTTCTGCTACAGGGAGGCACCAGAGGGACTAGAAGGTGGGAAGAGGAGTCCTTTCTGTTTCTAGTCCCTCTTGGCAATGCCCCAGCAGCCACAGATGACTGGTTCAGCCTCCAGCTTCTCCAAGCTCACAGCACCTGCCTTTCCACACCCCTGTTGTACCTGCAACAGTGAGGCTGGCACTCTCGGGAGCTGGGTACTAAGCATGCCAGGCTTCCTCACCACAGAGCCAAGCCCCTCCGTGGTCTGTAGCCACCACCAGATCGTGCTCTTTCTTCAGAGGCTCACGCACCCCCTAGGCCACACTCCTTCCTCTGAGGCCCAGCATCCCCTGAAGGTGCTCCTCCTCGGGATTCTGAACACCAATGGTGAAGGGTCCTAGGTTCTGGTAACCCACCTCTTCCTTCTTGTTCACTAGTCGTAGACAGTAACTGATTCCCATAGTTATTTACATCACAGTCTCCTCAGCATTCCTCCCAATGTTGTGTAATCAATTACCTCTGTTAAATCTCCTTTGCTTTAAATAACTAGTTTATTAAGGGTTTTGCTTTTTGGCTATTTTTTTCCTAACTGGACCCTGCTTGACACAGAGAGGAGCCGGTGGGGAGGGAAAACTGATTAACACCAGCGTTCATGTATCGTTACTCCCTTCAGCCATCCATTCACTTCTGCACTCATTCCGTATTTCTTGACTACATATTGGGCATGCTACTAGGCTTTGGGACTATAAAGGTGAACCAGGCATGGTTCATGCCAGCCGACAGAGAACTTACTTAGAGCGCAGGGGAGCAAACGGAATTAAACTAGCGGTAGCGAGAGAATGTAATGGTGGAAGAGGAGCACCGTTCTCAGTAGAAGATTGAATGAGGGTCAGCAAACACTTCCAGAAGCAGCAGCATCTGCACAGCAACACAACATGTGAAGGGAGAAAATGTTCCAGGCAGAGGGAACAAAAGGTGTAAAGAATAAAGTGTTTGAGAGAATCTGGCAGGTTGAGTACTCCAGTATGGACGGACCTCAGATCGCAGATCTTGAGTGGATGGAGAAGAAGAGAAAGGACCCTGGGCCTGGTGGGAAGTCAGATGTGAACCTGGTGGCTCTTATGAGCCACAGCATCTTGCCCTCTCTCATCCCTGCTCTCATTCCATTCAGTATTCAGCACTGGGCACAAACTGCTCGCTTACCTGTGGAAAAGGAAGAGAGTATGGTGAGTGTCCCTCACTCAACTCTGCAGCCTCCATCCAAAAGCCCCAATGACAACTCTTCCCAAGTCACCTCCAGGTTTCTCTACAGTTGGGCTCTCCACTCCAATTTCCTTCTAGATCTTTCTCACCCCTGTCTTTCCCTCCTTCCCAGTCTCTCTCCCTTCCTAATGCAGAGGGACACGCTCTCTCTCAGCTTTTCCAAACCTGCCTCATCACCCCCATTCGATCTGCTCACTGGTTACCAGGCCCACCTCAACTTCCTTAGCAGGCATCAGATTACATGTGGCGGAGAATATTTTCCTGTCACAGAATGAATACAATGGATAATTTGAGAACGTGTTTGAAGTGTGTATGAAATGGCTGCCTCTGCTTGCTAGGGCCATAGTGAGGTTGGAGGTGGAAGGAAATGCTCTTAATGATCTGGCAAGTGTTCTCAATCCCAGGAAGAGTGTGAACCCATCTAATTATTATTTAGTAAAATATTTTTGTAAATAAAATACAGCCTAAGTATCTTAAACAATTTTTAAATCCATTTCAAATGCAGCCTTTGAAGTTACAGGATTCTTTGACTTATGCGAAGGACGTAATGCATGTATAATTAAAATTTTGTTAATGGGATTTTACCATCCACTGGTTGCTGTATTTATGCTGTGTGTATATTCCCTCACAAACCACTCTGGCACCAATATTTGGGTATTGTCATGCTTTCAAAATGTACAGCGATCATACTATCACTTGAAATCTAGAGCAAACGCAGAACTACACAGCCACCTGTCAATGTTACAAAGAGAATCTCTAAAATAAAATGCAAAATTATGCATGCAAAAATAAATCTCTCTGTCTCTCTCACTTGATCTCACTCTTAGTTTTTCTCTCAGCATACACTCTGTATAATGGTGTGATGGACTGATGAGTATGTTTTTGTATTTTCCAACTTTTCTGGAATGCAAATGTATTCCTTTTATAATTACGTAGTAGAGCCTTTATATGAGCTACTCAAATATCCAGGGATATCTGGCAAACCAATGGGGTCAGCTTTCCTAATATGCATATACACAAGGAATTGAGGAGACTTCTCAGAGCCAACAATGACAGTTCTGACCCAGTAAACACACATCGGTCATCAGAAGGGAGAAAAGATCCCGAGCACGTCTAACATGGCTCTCTTGGATGTGTCTCTCCACTTTGGTTTCATGTCTGAGTTCTCCAAAGAAAGAGTGGCTAAGATGAAAGCCAACATCTCTGTATCACTAAATATTCTTTGTAACATCAAGGCACAGTAGCACAGCTTCAAGACTCCTCTAACTAGGCATAACACAAGGACAAACATTCTTCTCCCTTTCACAACAGAGCTACTTTGGCACCTGTAAGTATCTGGTGGGAGATCGTGGTGCCCAGCAAAGGATGTTGAGTCTTGAAATCACAGAAATACTCACCTGGAAAGAGGAGTGATTCTCTGCAGAAGCAGCAGTATTGCAAGGTGGTTCTTTTTTTTACTTTTTTTTTGTTTTTATTGTACTGTATTGTATTGTATTTTTATTTCAATAAATTTAGGGGGTACAAGTGGTTTTCTGTTACATGGATGAATTATACAGTTGTGGAGTCTGGGCTCTTAGAGTATCCATCACTCAAATAGTGTACATTGTACCTATTAGGTAATTTTTCAGCCCTCTCCCCCCTCACACCCTCTCCTTTCTGAGTCTCCAATGTCTATCATGTCACTCCGTATGAGCATGTATATCCATAGCTTAGCTCCCACTTATAAGTGGGAACATGTGGTATTTGGTTTTATGTTCCTAACTTACTTCATGTAGGGTAATAGCCTCAAATTCCAGCCAAGTTGCTGCAAAAGACATATTTCATTCTTTTTTATAGCTGAGTAGTACTCCATGTGTGTGTGTGTGTGTGTGTGTGTGTGTGTGTGTAAAACCACATTTTCTTTATTCACTCATCAGTTGATGGGCACTTAGGTTGATTCCATATCTTTGCATTTGTGAATTGTGCTGCAATAAACATATACAAGTGCAGTTATCTTTTTGATATAATGATTTCTTTTCTGTTGGGTAGACACCCAGTAGTGGGATTGCTGGATCAAACAATAGGCCTACTTTCAGGTCTTTGGGAAACTTCCATACTGTTTTCCATAGAGGTTGTACTAATTTACATTCCCGCCAACAGTGTATAAGCATGGTCTTTCCAGTTCATCCACGCCAACCTGCAGAAGAGGCAAGAGTGTCCACTGGACAGGGAGGTGGAGGTGCCAGGTGGACCCCATGGTAGTGTCCAAAAGAAGTACCAGGCACAATGACTTCCTGACAGACATAGTAAGCCCCATGGAGGCAGATAGTGCCAGGAGAAGATGGATAAAATCCCCAAGCCACTTGGGTATATGTCAAACACTCCTTGGGGACTCTCAGGAAAAAACAGAAAAAGAATTTTTAGGAGGCTGTAACAAGAATTAGTCAAACACAGAGAAGGTGAGGGATGTATTGATACACCTCATGGTGTCTTACACAGGGTAAGCAATCAAACTTTTTCTTTTAGAAGGGTAAGTTTCAATGCCAGTAGAGCAAATATAGAATAGGATAGAAATGAGAGACTCACAGTTATAAACATATCTTCCAAATAGAGTTACAATCTGTCTTGAGCAAATGTCTACCTGCTGGTTCTTGCTCTGTCTTCTCTAGCAAGTGACTTGTCACTCTATAGTGGTGACTTATCAAACTATGTTTTACGGATTCCTGAGATTCCACTGGAGGTGCCTCAGAGGGAAAGTGGGGGTCTGGGAGGGGGCTCCAGTGTGGTTCCACAAAAGAGTTTGCTTGGGGGAAAGAAAAGATTTTCTTAAAACAAAGCCACTGATCTATGGCAATATAATACAAGATGACTCATTCTTCAAAACAATAAGTTTTAAAATACTTGAAGATGTCTGTCACATCTCTGCTTAGTCTTTTCTCCCAAAGCTAAACACCTCAGACATCTGTTCCTCAGATAAGGTGGCTTTGGATCCTTCACCATACCATTTTCTTTCTTCCACTGCCCTCTGATTAATCCCTGTCTTTTCGAATATGTGTGTGGCTGAATCAAAATTCATAAACTTTGACTCAGATATATTTTTAAAAGTCTTTTACTGTCTACAATTAATTTTATCTTGCTTTTAAGTCCCTTTCATGATAAGTGAAAAAAATTAAACTTTGCAGATAAATCTATTTCTTCCAATTTAAAAGCTAGACTGTTCTGCTACAATACGTTTCTGTAACACCAATTACTTGTACATGATTGGTTACTAGAAAGATGGCATCACTATAATGCAGAAGTAGCTTTGGTTCCACATGATTTCTGCCTGGCAAGGGAAGCTTAATTATTGGGAACAGAATTATAACCATCGGCAAGAAAGGAAAATACCCTCAGCTTGACAGTTGCACAGGCAGGAGAAACCTTTTAATTTGCATTTTAAGAAAATTAAAAATGAGTACCTACTAAAGAATTGTTTTTTGGTTTTGGGGGTTTTTTTAGTGAGCATCTTCCCCAAGCTCAAAATCCCCATTCCACCTGCCTTTTCTCAGCACAAGCCCATGTTTTTGCACTATTATTTCTAAGAATTCTTATTTCCAGAAGCAGCCTGAAGCCACTGATTTGCCCGCCTGCCCAGACAGTCCATGTTATCCCTGAGACACACATAAATGTTTTGTTAGCGCTCTGGTTACCCACACAGAGTTTTGAGTGATTTGCCCGTAAACTTATTTTGCTGCAAACCTTGCTACTCTTCCTGAGCAATTTTATAGATTGCGACGTTTTTCCGCATGGAGTTCTAACAGAAAGGCCTGTAGTCTCATTCAGGTCAATATTCAATCAATTCAAAGTTTAAATTCTTCATAAAGGTGCTTCTCCCCTCTCAAAGTAATTTCCAACCTCTGCCCCCACCATTCCCGAAATGGTTTGCAAGTTCAGAGGCAGCTTGTGCATCCTTATAGCAGTGGGGATGAAAAAGGGCCTCTGATCTCATTTCAGTTCTCTGGGGCGTCCCTGTCCTCTGTCGAGATGTCCCATCACATATGGTTTCTGACCCTCTGGGTTAGCACCAGGATGCCCATGCTACCTGTTGTCTCTAGGCATTGTATGAGCACCTACTGCGAAAAACTGTGATTGTTCCTATCACCTTCAGCTGCAAAGTGCCAGCAGTGTGCTCTCCCCTCCACCTGATCCCACACCTTGCCTGTCCGCGGACTTCCCAGCCCTTCTCCCCACCCCAGTGAGAGAGGCAGGACTCTCCTGTGCAGGACGGAGGCAATCGGGGCACCAACCCAGCCCAACAGTCTAGGCACCTCTGCCCACCAGCACTGCCCCTCTGCTCCACGCTGTGTAAAGGAGAGCATGGCAAGAATTTTGTTATGTCTTATCCTCCACCTACCAAGATCTGGCTTCTCTTATAGCTCTGTACGTGGACTGCCATGACTGATGCTTAACAT
>CAUYSK010116360.1:0-13911 GCA_963575035.1 Avahi laniger | reverse complement strand
GTGATGATGGTGGTGGTGGTGGTGGTGGTGATGGTGGTGATGGTGGTGGTGGTGGTGATGGTGGTGATGGTGGTGGTGGTGGTGATGGTGATGATGGTGATGATGATGGTGGTGATGGTGGTGGTGGTGGTGGTGGTGATGGTGATGATGGTGATGGTGGTGATGGTGGTGGTGGTGGTGATGGTGATGATGGTGGTGGTGATGGTGGTGGTGGTGATGGTGATGATGGTGATGATGGTGATGGTGGTGATGGTGATGATGGTGATGGTGATGGTGATGATGGTGATGGTGGTGATGGTAGTGATGGTGATGATGGTGGCGATGGTGATGGTGATGGTGGTGATGGTGATGGTGATGATGGTGATGATGGTGATGGTGATGGTGATGATGGTGATGATGGTGATGGTGATGGTGATGGTGGTGATGGCAATGATGGTGGTGATGGTGATGGTGATGATAGTGATGGTGATGGTGATGATGGTGATGATGGTGATGGTGATGATGGTGATGGTGATGGTGATGGTGGTGATGGTAGTGATGGTGATGATGGTGGCGATGGTGATGGTGGTGATGGTGATGGTGATGATGGTGATGGTGGTGATGGTGATGATGGTGATGGTGATGATGGTGATGGTGATGATGGTGATGGTGGTGATGGTGGTGATGGTGATGATGGTGGCGATGGTGATGGTGATGGTGATGGTGGTGATGGTGATGGTGATGGTGGTGATGGTGATGGTGATGGTGATGGTGGTGATGGTGGTGATGGTGATGATGGTGGCGATGGTGATGGTGTTGGTGGTGATGGCAATGATGGTGACGGTGGTAATAATGATAGTGGTGGTGATGATGGTGATGGTGGTAGTGGTGATGATGGTAGTGATAGTGATGATGATGGTGATGGCAATGAAGGTGATGATGATGATGGTGATGGCGATGAAGGTTATGATGATGATGGCGGTGATGGTGGTGGTGATGATGGTAGTGATAGTGATGATGGTGATGGCAGTGAAGGTGATGATGATGATGGCGGTGGTGGTGATGGTGGCAGTGGTGATAAAGATGGCAGATAGGAGTAGCTACAAGCACAGGCCTGAAACCACATGGCCAGTTCACATCCTGGCTCTACCCTTGCTTATTGTGTGACTGTGGGCAAGTCTCTTAACCACCGTGGGCCTCAATTTCCCTAACTGTGAAAAGGGAATTATAAAAGGACACCTTGAGGGGCAGGTGAGCTCTAGGTAAGCCACTACGTGTGAGGGCCCTGCTGTAAGCTTGACTGGTGGTCACCACTCAGCCACCAGCAACCACTGTCCTCACCACCATGAGCTCAGCCCAGCATCCCATCTGGGCCCAGGCATGGCATGGAGGGCTCCAGAGTGGCAGAGGCCTGGCCCGCAGTCCCTCGCCCCACCCTGCAGCAGCCTGCAAGGAGTACGACAGGAAGCCAGAGGGCAGCAGGGCAAGGAGAGCTGGCTCAGGCCATTCCAGGGTGCACATGGTCCCGATGGTCCCTGCAGAGCCAAAGGAGGGCATGACAGCCTCCAGGCACTGGCCTTCTGTGCTTCCCCAGGAGGGGCCCTGCGCCCTTCTTTTGACAAGCAGACAGTATCACCATGTGCAGGCCGCAATACAGGGCCTGACACTCAGGTGACCCTCAGGTCTGTCAGCACCCCACCTCACAGGGGACAAGAGCCATGGGACACAGAGCCATGGGACCTGCCCACAGTCCTGCAGTACGTACATGGCTGAGCCAAGGCTGGGACCATGGGTATCTGCATCAGAGCTGACCGCCGTGGGTCTTGTGGCGGCTCCTTCTTGCCAGGGCCTGAGCCTGGGCTGGGTGTCCCTCCCTGCAGAGGCCCCGATGAGGATGGGGAGGAGGAGGCCGCCCCAGGGCCGCGGCAGACCCACGACAGCCTCTACCGTGTCCACATGCCCAGCCTGTACAGCTGCGGGAGCAGCTACGGCAGTGAGACCAGCATCCCGGCCGCGGCCCACACTGTCAGCAACGCCCCGGTCACCGAGTACATGTGAGTCCTGGAGAGCAGGTCAGGGTCAGCCTAGGTGGCGCCAGGCAGAGCCAAGGCCCTAGACAGGCGCCCACACTTACGACATGGGGTCAACCTGGTCTGGCCTGCCTCCTGCTCCCAGGGGAACCTGGGCAGGGGCCATGGGGAGGCATGCAGTCAGAGGGAGATTCCACATCTAGGGCACAAGGATGCTGTGGCCAAGGACCCCGGGTCCTGGCTACATGGTGGGCTCTGGCTAGGGCAGGCGGGCCCCCATGGGACCTCCAGAGCCCTTGGTTACTATGCCAGCTGCCCGGGCTCCCAGTGAGAACAATGTGCCCACACCTGTGGAAGACAGGATCGAAGGCGGTGCTGGGCAGAGCTGGCTGGGCACGGGCTCTGCCTGGCTCTAAGATGGGGCCTCTCAACCCGGATCTGGGACCACTGTGGCCACCGGTCACTCACAGTCACTCTCTTCCCTCCTGCCTCAGGAGCCAGAATGCCAATTTCCAGAATCCCCGCTGTGAGAACACCCCACTCATTGGGCGCGAGTCCCCACCACCCTCAGTAAGTGTTGGGGCAGGAGGGTGGATAGGGGTACCCTCAGCCTCAGAGGGGGTCTGCTGTGCCGCTGCCTCGGTGGTCTGGTGCGGCTCTCTCAGGCAGTGTGGCCTTTGGGGGCAGCTATGAGCGTCCAGCACTGGGGACCAAGAGGGTTCTCTCTAGCCAGGGCCTCTTGCAGAGCGCCTGGTCTCAGTGGACAGGGCCAGGTGGGTCCGCCTGCTCCTCTCAGCTGACCTTCAGGCACGCTGGGGCCAGAGTGGGCCAGCTGCCTGGCGAGTCAGCTCTTGGGCCTTGTCTTGGGGAAGGGGAGTGGGTGGGCAGGGTGTGACCCTGGAGGAGCTCTCCTGGCTCACTTGGGCCCTGGCATCTGTCTCTTCCCACCCCACTGGGCCTCTGGACTGTGGGGGCCTCCCCTTCCACACCCCTACTCCCAGCGACCCAGGCCTGGGACTCTTCCTCTTTCTGCCTTGACTCTTTTCCCGAGTGTGCACCTGGCCTCGGCCCGTGGCTACTCCAGAGTCCAGGGCATCCAAAGAGTACTGGGCTGGACCTGGGGTTCCCTATGACCGTGGGATAGAGATGAAGACAATCGAGGGCAGGGTGGTTTTGGTGCCAAAGATAAGCAGTTTGTGGAGAGGCTGGGGGGAGGGGACTGGGCTGGAAGGACAGAGGCCAAAGGCTGTTTTGCTTCCGAAATACCTGCCTTGTGGCCGCCACCATTGTGCCTGCAGCACAGCTGGCCCTGGGGTGCCCTGGAGCAGGGCCTGAGAGGCCCAGAGGCCATCCCAAGCCATAGGCCCCCATGTCACTCAGCCACCCTCGTCCTCCTCACACGTCCCCACGGCCTGCTCCCACCGGGTCCCGCGCCCTGGTGTTGAGGCTGCCCTCTCTCTCTCTCTCCTGCACCCCACCCCCCGGGCCCTCCTAGCGCTATCTGGCTGCCCTGGACTCTGGCAGCCACGCGGGCTGGCAGTTTAAGCCCATGGACAGCGCCCGAACGCTGTGGTAGCTGTGCCCTCAGAGTGACAGGTACTGACCCACCGGGTCCCCCACCCCGCACGGCCGCCCGCCTGCGCCTCCATGCCTCTGCCCTGTGCTCACTGCCACCCCTCTCCGGCGCTGGCCTTGGGCTCCATCGGTCCTGCTCGCGCCTGCTGGGCCAGCTCTGGGCGGCACAGGCCAGCCACACACAGACCTGAATGCCGGCCTCACAGCAGGGGCACGAGCCCCCTCCAGACTCTGCCACCAGCTGCAAGTGGTCCTAGGCCCTCTTGTCACCTCCCAGTGAGGAAACCACCCACCCAGGCCTTTGTGTCTCCTGGGCTTGGGTTAGAGAGCAGGGCTCGGCCCCTGGGTGTGTGGCCTTGTGTTGGCCCTTCCCCACCCCACCCCCTGCCCCGCTGCATGTCCCTGGAATGACATGGCTCCTGGGGCCACTGCTCCTCCTTCCTGCCGCTCCTCACAGCCGCCCGGCAGGCTGCTCACACCTTATGTCCCAGGAGGGCTCTCAGGGACCCAGGGAGCATCGTCCCTTGGGATCTGAGGACTCTGGGGAAGGACCTGGGGCCGCTGGGGTTCTGGAGCCCATTTGGGGTACGTGGGCCAGCCTGCCCGACCCCTTACCCTGGTGTCCCTTGGCACATGCCTTGGCCTTTGCCCCCCATGGGCATGTGGGCCTGAGCACACACCTCGTCCGCGTGTGTTGCTCTGTGAGCACGCACCCACATGTACACCTGTGCACTCACTTGCACACACACGTGCACTGCTCGAGGTTGTGAGGGTGGTCAGGTGTGTGGCCATCTACAGAGCCAGGTGCATGGTGCTGCCCCTCCAGCTGCCTCTGTCCGAGTCCAGGCCCCTGGGAGTGAGGGACAGGGCACGCACCGCCTGCGCATCCCCACACCACGCTCCAGCCAGAGGGCCTGTGTGGCTTCTGGGGGTGATGGGCCAGAGCAGCTGGGAGGGAAGGCTGGGGTGCCCCCGGGCCTCCTACTCCTGTGGGCTCAGCCCCTGGGGCCTTTGGCCTGGCTTCAGGAGGACCCTGCCTGGCACAGGGGTGGCCTGTGTGCAGCCTCCTGTCCTGGGCACAGGGTGCAGTTAGGGTCTTTGAGCGCTGGCCGTGGGAGTGGCAGAGCTCTGCCTGGCCTGAGGCCCAAATGCCAGCCATGTGGGCGTTGGGGGCCGAATGTGCTCCTCTAATGGGGGAGGAGACTGGTCTCGGGGCAGGCTTCTGTGCCCTGGGGGCTGCCACCTCCTCTGCCCCAGCTGGCCGTCCCAGAACCCCCTCCCCGTGGGGATTGTCAGCCAGGCCTTGTGCTGTCACATTCTGCCCCCAGGGTTGGCTCCGGCTCCCGGAGCCAGGCCCAGCTGAGGAGGCCCCGGCACGCCTGGCGTGCCCAGCACCCTCTGACCAGCACCCCCTGTCTCCCTGCAGTACACCTCCAGCATGAGAGCCAAATACCTCGCTACGAGCCAGCCTCGCCCCGACTCCAGCGGCAGCGGCCACTAGACCGCGCTCCGGGCAGCCACCCGCCCCACGTGCCAATTGCCCCCTCCCCGTGCCAGCACTGCCGCTTCCACCCAGGGCCGTCCCCGGACCTCCGCACACCACGCCAGGCACGCCTCGGACAGACGCATCTGCAGGCCGCCTGCCCCTCCTCTCCCCTGCCTGCAGGGGCACAGTTGAGAATCGGGGGCTCTGGACCCGTGCCCCCAACTTGAGTCACACATGTGAACACTGCTGCCAGCACCCCCGCCCTGCACGGCCTCCCTCTGCCCCTGGATTCACCAAGCCCACTCCTCTGGGCAGGTGCTTGTGCCGTGACACGTTCCTCCCTCTGCAGCCGACACCACTCTCACCCCCCTGCCCCTACCTGCACCCTGGCCTGTGCTGTCCCCGCTGGGCCCCTTCCCTCCTGCAGCTCTGACGCCACCTGCCCGGGTGCTTCTGTGGACCCCTTCTTAGTTCACAGGCATGGCAGGAGCCCTCTGTGCTGGGCATCCCCTGGCCACCGAGGGACAGGGCACACACCACCTGCTCGTCCCCGCACCACAGACTTTCTCATGGCCCCCACACACCCATCTCTCTGCAGTGTCTGTGGCACCCTCCTCGCCCATGTGGCCCAGCTGACCACGGCTCTCCTTTCCTGCCAGCTGCCAGAGCCTCTCGGGGCCCTCTCTGCCTCCCGCCACCTCTCTCTCCCTCAGCGCCTGCCCTGTGGAGGCACCAGCCCTCCCGCCTCCCAGTGCTGGCCTCCTTCTTGGTGCCAAACCCCCTCCCCCAACCCCAGAGACTGGGCAGCTTCATCTGGTTCGTTTTTTGCACTAACCACATTTGTCATCTGCAGGGCAGGCCAGGGCTGCCGGCTGAGGGGACCACCGGCCCCTTCCCTCCCTCCTTGGTTCTGTTTCCATCCACGACAGGTGCAGTCCCCGGAGCCCTGGCTGGGAATGTGCCCTCAGCCCCTGCCACCCTCCCAGGACTAACCACTAACCTCACTCCCAGCTCCATGGGCGCCCCTGGCTGAAAGCCAGCGAGTGTGACCCCAAGTTCAGGCTGGAGCCAAGGCCCAGCACAGCTGGCCAGGAGCCGGGGCTGGGGTAGCTGTTTCTTCATGGGGTGCTGCTGGGGAGGGGCCCCAGACCAACAGGTGGCCCAGAGGGCCTGGAGACCGCTCCCTGGGCAGCTGCTATCCCAGGAGGGCGGCATCTTGGCAATGAATATCCCACGGGCTGTGGACTGGGGTCACTATGGCCTCAATCTCCCTCCTGTGAAGCGGGAACATGGCTTCCCTAAGGTGCTTTTGGCTCTAGTGTACGATGTTTGCTTCCTGCTGTGGAGGGTAGAACCACCCCCAAATCAGGACTGGGAAGTTCTGCCCCTTCCAGCCCTGTCCCTGACCCAGACAGCGGGGCCAAATACGTGTGCCAAGGCCAGGGGCAGCCAGAGGGCCACTGGACAGCCACGCGCAGGGCTTGAGGCTGGGCCCTGCAGGGAAGGGGGCAGGCAGCCCCAGCAGTTTACAGACACATGGTTCTCCCTCCCGGAGCAGCAGGGCAGCTCCCTGTACCAGAAATGTCCTCAACCCTCCCCGGGCCAGCTCCCTCTGCCCCTCCTCCATGACCCCCCCTTCCTTTGTGCTGGTGTCTGGGACCAAAAGGGGGGGAGGGGGGAGGGGAGCCAGTGGGCCGGGGGCCCTAAGCCTGGGCATCTGAGCCCCCCAGGCATGACCAAACCTCGTGGAGGAGGCTGCTCCAGGCCCTGCCGGGCCGTCGTTCTGAGCCACACGGGGCGCAGCCGACCCGCCCTGGGAGCTTTCCTGATTGCGGGTCAGGAGGGGGCACTGGACCCCTGCCTGGGTGCCCGCGGAGCGCCTGTGACTGCTCAGAAGCACAAATGCTGCCCGCGGCCGAGAGGCTGCTGCAAGGTGAATGTACATAGCATGAGAGGCGGGCGCTGCCCGGACGTGGCTGTGACCCCGTGCTGTCTTGGGACTCCCGACTGTCGTGTGCGTGCGTGCCCCGTCTGACTTTTTACTCACCGAGGTTGAAGACAGGAAAAGGGAAAATCAAAAGGGGTTCAAACCCCACCTCAGTAGTGGCGGGGAGCAGCTCCTGCCAGCGGTTTTCTTTCTGTCCTGAATGCCGCGTTCCCAACCCCCCATCCCAGCGACCTCTCCACACCTACTGGGGGCGTCAGGCCAGGACCACCTGCCCGTGGCCAGCCCCACGCTCACCCGCACCAGTGGGCCTTGCCTGCCCAGGCCCTGCAGCATGGGAGTGGGGCAGGGAGGGCCTGGACCACCTGGTGGGCTCCCGGGTGCCCACTCCCCTGCCCCGCAGGCAGGTCTGGGTAGAGGACGGGCCTGGTTAGGAGCCCCCAACCCTTTCCCTGCCTCGCCCACCCACCCATCTCACTATGCAATCCAGTTCCAAGCATGGTCCCCTCCTGCCCCAGGACCTGGCTCGCCCAGCCCGGGAGGTGGTTACTTGGCCCCAGGTGCCAGGGCAGGCGGGGGCAGGGCCTTCTGTGGGGGTCTCTGGTTTGGCCATAATGGTTGTGTGCCACACCACTTCCAATTTGTTCCATATTGTATATATAAAATCTCCCAGCTCATTCTCCCCCCCACGCCACCCCCAGCCCTGGCAACTAACCACCCCCCATCCAGCGGACTTTACAGCGGGGCAGCACTGAGGCCTGAACCATTTTTGCATTTTCCCCTCCAGCCTCCGTAGGTCCATGGCTGTATGTACTGTCGCTGTGTTTTTGTTTTTGTTTTTTAGAAATGGTTTTGGGGGTTGATTTTTATTTCTTTGGGGGCTTTATTTTTCTTGACAAATACTAAAAATCTCGTCAATGTAATTTCTGTGGTTTCTATTCAGCTTGGGTTTCATGTTTTAAAATAAACAAGTTTTAAAAAACAGGCCTCTTTTCCTGCCTTGTTTTAGCTCCCGCCCAGCCTCTTCTGCGGGGTCTACGCCGCTGGGGGCGGGGCCTCGTGGGCCGGGGCGGGGCCTGTCCTGCGTTGCGCTGTCCAGTCCCAGGGTTTGGGGCCAGCGCGCGCGCGGTAGAAGCCTCGCTCTGCACTGGGGACGTGGGCTGTGGTGGTCGCTATGCAGAGAAGGAGGCGTCGGGGCGGGGGAGGCCAGAGGCCAGGTCGGAGCGCTGAGTCCCAACTCCGGCCACACCAGGCGGGGGTTGAGGGGGCTCTCGGTCTGTCCTGGAGAGCTCCAGCTGAGAAAGGTGAAGCCGTCCCCACACGGCCCTGCAGGTAACACCACCCACCCCACAGGAGCCTTTAAGACTCCTGAAGTCCGGGGTGGGGGTGGGAGGCCCCTTTTGACCAGGGAAGCATTCGTCCTCCAAGCCTGGGTGCACAGGTCCAGAACACAGGTGGGCCAGGGACCTGCCAGGCCCAGCACAAGTCCCCGGACTCTCTGCGGCTCCCAGCTTTCCCTGCACATGGGGCACATGTGGGCCTCAGGGGGTCTCTCCTGCCCCAGCACATGCCAACAGCCTTGTACAGCATTTTTTGATTTAACTGTGGCCACTCTGGGAAGGGACCAGGACAGGTGAGCTCTGGAGGAGGGCCGCTGAGCTCCCAAGGGTGGCGACCTTTGAGGCTTCCAGGGTGTCAGTGATAAGGACAGTGAACTGGGGACGTTTGGGCCTGGCCTAGGAGCCCAAAAAGGCAAGAGAGCCCCAGGCTTGGAGTGAGAGTGAGTGAGGGGCCTCAAGGGAAAGACCTCAAGTCCACCCCTCTCCTCTCAGACTCAGCCCCTGTGTCAGTATCAGGGACACCCTGGTCCTAACGCGGTGGCGTATGATCCATTTGTGTGCCCAGTGTGTTTAAGCCCAGGCACTGTTCTAGGTGCTGGAGCACAGCCACAGACAGGACACAGAGTCTGCCTCGGGAAGCCCGTACTCCAGTGGGAGGACGTGAGACGGTGGCAGGTGGCGCAGAAAAGGGACCAGGGTAAAGGGCTTGGGAGGGCAGGGCCTGGTGGGCGCTAGGTGCAATTTTCAGCAGTCAGAAGTCTCCCTGAACCACTGGCTGCCAAGGAGAGATTGCGGGAGATTGGGAAGCACGTGAGGTCCCCACTGCCGCGGTGACAAATCACTGCACACACAGTGGGTGCAAGACACATTTATGCTCTTACAGTTCTGTGGGGCAAAGTCTCTCTGGGCTAAAGTCAGATGTCGGCAGGGCTGCATGCCTCCTGGAGGCTGCGGGGACAGAGTCCGGGAAAAGCCCATGTCCTCGCCTTTCTAGCTTCGGGAGGCCGCCCACATTCCTTGGCTCTTGGCCCCTCCTCCAGCTCAAGTCTGCAGCAGAAACCCTCAGAGCTCGTTCTGACCACAACTCTTCCGCCTCCCTCTCATGGGGTCCTTTGTGATGGACAATTTGGAATAATCTTTCCATCTCAAGATCCCTAATTAACCCATATATGCAAAGTCTCTTTTGCCGTGTAAAGTGACTTGGTTACAGACAAGTCTGGGAATTAGGACAGGGACATCTTTGAGAGCCATTATTCTGCCTTCCATGGGAAGCTAAGTCCCACGTGCAAAGGCCCTGAGGCAGATATATGCTTGGCGTGTTCAAGCAAGGGGGTGAGGGTGGCTGGGGGTCACACAGGGCTTGTGGGCCCCATAAGGACTCTGAGATTTATCCTGAGGGAGGAGGGAGCCAGGAAGGAAGGCGGGTCTGAGCAGTGTCACATGACCTAACATTCAAACAGGATCACCCTGGCTGAATTGGGAAGGGGACAGGGCCCAAGTGAGAGACCAGTTAGGGGGCTACTGCAGGTGAGAGCTGATGGCAGCCAGGCTGGGGTGGGGCAGTGATGGGAAGGGGTCGGGTTCTGGAAGGTTAATGCCAACAGCACTTCTTCCAGACTGGGCATGGTGTGGTTTGGGGCTGAGCAGCTAGGGGAATGGTATTGTCATAAATTGAGATGGGACAGTTGGGAGGGTGCAGGTTTGGGGCGGGGGAGGTCAGAGGGCCAGTTTGGGACATGGTGAGCCTCAGGTGTCTCTCGGCCATGACAGGCTGTGGGGAGGCGATGGGGTGTGCAAGTCTGGGGTCTGGGCTGGAGACAGGTCTTGCTCTGTCACCCAGGCTGGAATGCAGGGGCGTGATCATGGCTTACTGCAACCTTGGGCCCATGGCCTCAAGCGGTCCTCCCGCCTCAGCCTCCTGAGTGGCTGAGATTATAGGTGTGAGCTGCTTCTCCCAGCAGTATGGTGTTTAAAGCCGCTAGGTGAGATCACCCAGGAAGTGGGTGTCAAAAAGAAGACAGGAGGACCAAGGACTGGGTGGGGCCCCAGTGTTCAGGGTCTGGGACAAGGGGGCTGTGGAGGGCAGGGGAGGGGAGCATAACAGCGAGGCGGGGAGCCCAGGGGAGTGGGTATCATGGAAGCCACGTGAAGGCTTGGTGACCACAAGTGCCTAGAAAGCCCAGCAATTGGTCCAGGACAGGAGGGGGCAGGAGGGATCGGCACAGTAAGAATGAAGGCCTCTGGGGAGCTCGGCTGCAAAGCAGAAAAACAGGGCGACGGCTGGAGGGGGCGTGGTCCAGAGAAGTGGGGTGTGTGTGTGTGCTCGAGTGTGTGCGCACGTGCATGTGTGTTAGGCTGGTGGGCAGCAGAGAGAGAAGGGATGGGGAGGAGAGAGGAGAGTTGATGGTGGGGCTGCAGCCCCAGACATGGTGGAGGGTTGGCTGCAGTAGGAGCTGGGGGGATGGGACGAGGGGCTGGGTCCCGGAGGGTCTCATGAACTAGGAAGGCAGGTCGTTGGCACATCGTGAGGTTGGGCAGGAGGCGTGAGCCGCTGGTGAGGGACAGAGGACTCCCCAAGGACCGCCTGAGGCCTGTGGTCTGAAGCTCAAAGTGAGACTGGGGTTGGGGTGGGGACGTGTGAGGCGGGTTTTCTGCGACTGTGCTCCGGTGTCGGTACAGAGCAGGCAGAAGGCGGGTATAACCAGATCACGGTCGCAGCTTGACCGAGAGAGAATGTTAAAGGTGAGATCAAGCCCATGAGATTCCAGCTAGGTGAGGACATCCCGGGAGTGGGACTTGGGGGGTGAGAGTCAGGACATAGGAGAGGTGAGGGCAGGGTGTTTGAAGGGAATGCCAAGGTCACCAAGGATGGATCCAGGAGCAGTGCGGGAGAGGATGCCTGGCAGCTGGAGCAAAAATCTTGCTGGGACAGGGGACTGCAGGTGCCCAGCAGGGGGCGCTGGGGCGCGGGGTGGAGGAGGAGGAGGAAGAGGAGGAGGAGGAGAACAGTGGCTGCTCCCACCCCAGAGCTCCCCAGTGTCCAGGGGCTGCTGTGGAGACCGGCTGCGACCTGCGTTGTGAGAGCGGGAGGGGTGCTGCGACACCCTGCTCCTGGGCTGGGCGCAGGCAGTGGCCGCGGGAGGCCCGGGCTTCCTTCCGCAGGAAACTGACTCGAGTTCCACGCGACATCACCCACGTTGCAGGAACCAGACATCAGTCCTGATGTCACAGGCACAGGGCTGCAGAAGATCCTTCCCCAGACCATTTGGGGCTGCACCCCCAGATCTGGCGAGGGTGCCAGGAAAGGTGGGACTTGGAAGGGGAGAGAAACCACCACTGTGGCCACCAGCTGGCGCCCGAGGACTGTGTGGGCCGTGAATGGAGCAGAAGTGGGTCCCGGAGACCTAGGCAGCGGGGGCAGCACAGATGTGAGCCCCCAAACTCTGCGTGGCAGCGTCGTCTGGGCAGCCTCCAGGCTCCAGCCTCCCCACCTCTGGGTCCCTCTAGTCATGCACCGACTGCCTTGTTGTGTGTCCAGCCTGGGCTCTGAGAGTGGGGCTGGGGAGGGCAGACAGGCCCAGGTGGCAACAGAACTAGCCCATGACAGGTCTGGCCCTGGCCCCTGCCTCCCCTCTGACCCCAGGCCCAGCACCAGAGCCTGTGGAAAGCCCTGGTTGCCTGCTGGTGTGTGCGTGGGGAGGGGGGATCGTGGGGACCCACCCCTATGCTCATCCTACCTCCCAGCCTCCCCACTGGTCCCCCACTCCAGCTGAGGTGCCTTACCCTGGAAGCCTGCCCTGAGGACCTCAGAGAGGAAGTTCCTTTAAACCGAGGGAGGAGGGGACCCACCCTAGCAGCCTTCTCCCCACCTGGGTCAGCCTCCGCTCTGGCCGGGGTAGCCAGGACTGAGGCTGCCACTCTCCCTGCCCACCCAGCAGCCTCGGCAGCTGCGGTTTTACTTGTGAGTTTCGAAAGCTCCACAAATGAGTGGCAGTTTGTCGAGGGCACCTGGCTGGACCAGACAGGGGGACATGGGCTCCCCCCACCCCCCGGGGCCACCGAGGAGGGCCCTTTCTGATCAGCCTCTAGTCTGGTGTGTGTGGGGGGGGCGATGACGCTGTCAGTGGGTGGGGCACAGCTGTCCCCAGAATGTGCCTGGGGGAGAAATGAGTTCACCTCTCCTGCCTGGGTGACTCACCCTCTGGGTGAAGGGGGCCTTCCTCCTGCCCCTGAAGGCAGCGGGTGGAAGTGATCAGGCTGTTGGTTCCCCTAAGGCCCTGCTGGACCCGTTTTCCCTTCTTGGGGGAGAAACTTCCCTCCCTCAACTTGGTGGAGGAAAGGGCCAGGTGCTGCCCTAACCCTAACCCACCCAGGATCGCCCAGGCCCAGAGCATTTTCTCCCCAGTCCTTAGATGGCGGCTGAGGCTTCCCCCTGCCAGCTCCTCTGCACCCACTCAGCACCTCCACCCCTCCCCTGCCGTTCCCTCCCACTGGGACATGTGGACAAGCTGCGATGACCTGTGATGCTGTGATGACGGATGGCCCAATGCTAACGTGGACTCCACCTGCCTCAGTAGGGGCCACACAGCTGTGCCTGCAGGGGCTGTCCCGACCCCTGGGACAGCCAGGCCTCTGCCCAGGGCCCCTCCAACTCTGTCTGGAGATAATATAGCCACGAGGGACAGCATGGGGACCAGGGCAGAAGGCACCAAGCCTCTGACTCACCCAGGCAGGAAGGAGGCCCACAGCCTTTGCCCGCAGCCTGTTCCACTGTGACCCCCTCCCCCAGCAATTTCAGCTCCGCCACCCAGAAGCTGGGCCATGCGCCACCCTGAGTCGTCAGCACACAGAGGGTGCTGAGGGAGGGCAGAAGCCGAGTCTGGGGGTGCCCCCTCGACAGGGGTCAGGCCAAGGGAGGGTGAGGGTCCCTTGTCCCTCCCACCACCCCAGTCATGGCCTCACCCCCCCCACCCCCGGGAAGCTGCTTTGCTGACTCAGGCCTGTCCAAGGCTAAGTGGGGACCAGGCCCTGCCAGCCACCTCCAAGGCCAGGGTGGTCACCAGCTAGGGCTGTGAGGAAGGGGCCCTCCCCAGCCATGTGGGCACTAAGCGTGTGTGTGCGTGGGCGCAGGCCTGGCTGAGCTGGCATAGGAGGGGCTGGGCTCCGGTTTGGAGAAGAGGAAGTGAGGCCCTGAGGCTGCGGGGAAGGGGGTGGGGAGGGAACCCCTGCTGGGGGCCACCTCTGCCCTCCCCTACTCAGTCTACAAGCAAAGGCTGGATTTGAGGAAGACAAGGTCAGACTCTTAGCCCAGGCTCCTGGGACCTGCTGAGGTGGGAGCTGGGGCTGCAGCCACCTGGACACTGCTCACGTCTCTGGAGTCCCCCTCCATGAGCTGAGTCAGGGTGTCAAGACCTTTCAGGGAAGAGGGTGGAGGGTAGCATGACCAGCACATGGGGGACGGGATCCATGGCCCGCCCTGCCTCTCAGTCTGAGCTCCTCCAGCCCAGCTGCCTGTGGGCAGCACCTGCTCTGAGCCTCAGTTTCCCCATCTGCAAA